>JAGFNQ010006081.1:140011-162526 GCA_024364735.1 Boesenbergia rotunda
TGTATGTGGACCAATGTCAACTCTTGCACAAGGAGGCTATAGCTACTTCATCACCTTTATCGATGATCACTCACGATTCGGGTATGTGTTCTAGATGAAACACAAATCTGAAGCTTTTGAGAAATTCAAAGAGTTCAGAAATGAAGTAGAGAAACAGCTTGGCAAAAGTATTAAGATACTTCGATCCGATCGGGGTGGTGAATACTTAAGTCAAGAGTTTCAAGATTATCTTAGGGACAATGGGATATTGTCTCAATGGACTCCGCCGTATACACCACAGGATAATGGTGTATCTGAGAGGTGCAACCAAACCTTGATGGACATGGTTAGATCCATGATGAACCATGCAACTCTTCCAAAATCCTTTTGGGGCTATGCACTTAAGACAGCTGTTTACCTGCTAAACAGAGTCCCGACCAAGGTAGTCTCTACTACTCCATATGAGATATGGAATAGTAAGAAACCTCACTTAACTCACCTTAAGATATGGGATTGTCCTGCTTATGTGAAGCGGACTGTATCAGACAAATTGGATGCTAAGTCTGATAAATGTCTATTTATTGGATACCCTAAGGAAACGAAGGGTTACCAATTCTATCATCCCTTGGAGCAAAAGGTGTTTGTTTCAAGGCATGCTGTATTTCTAGAAAAAGAATTTATTTTACAAGAAAACAGTGGGAGTAGCATTGAACTTGATGAAGTTCAAGAAACTCCAATAGACATTACAGAGACACCTAGTCTAGACCCACAACCGATAACTCATAGTGATGAGCTATCAGTTGAACCTAAAATAACACCACCTCTTCGTAGATCTGATAGGACACGCAATATTTCAGAGAGATACGGATTTCTCATAAGCGAATCGAATGACGTGTTACTCATAAGCGATGACGAACCTATCAGTTATGAAGATGTTCTGAAAAATTCAGAAAGGGACAAATGGCTTGAAGCCATGAAGTCGGAAATGGATTCCATGTACGAAAATCAAGTATGGGACTTGGTTAACCCACCTGAAGGGATTAAACCCATAGGGTGCAAGTGGGTTTTCAAGAAGAAAACCGACATGGAAGGTAATGTTGTTACCTTTAAGGCTAGATTAGTGGCAAAAGGATATCGTCAGAAACAAGGAATTGATTATGACGAAATCTATTCGCCAGTAGCTATGCTTAAATCCATTCGGATGCTCCTAGCCATAGCAGCTCATTATGATTATGAGATATGGCAAATGGATGTGAAAACAACATTCCTTAATGGAAACCTGCTTGAGGATGTATACATGATACAACCTGAAGGTTTCACATCGGTTGATAAAACCAAAGTATGCAAGCTTCGACAATCCATATATGGACTGAAGCAAGCATCCAGGAGCTAGAACATCCGTTTTGATGAGACAATCAAAGAGTTTGATTTCTCACAAAATCCTAACGAACCTTGTGTGTACAAGAAGGTTAGTGGGAGTGCAGTCGTATTCCTAGTGCTATATGTCGATGACATATTGCTTATAGGAAACGATATATCAGTCTTACAGACAGTTAAAATTTGGTTGTCCAAAACTTTCTCCATGAAAGACCTGGGAGAAGCAACCTATATCCTTGGGATTAGAATCTATAGAGATAGATCAAGACGGTTGCTTGGTCTTTCACAATCTACATATATAGACCGAGTGCTAAAAAGGTTTAGCATGTCGAAATCTAAGAAAGGTAACCTTCCCATCAGGCATGGGATCAACCTTTCAAAGTCTATGTGTCCGCGGACAGAAGACGAGAGGATTTGCATGAATAAGATTCCTTATGCATCCGCGATAGGATCTATCATGTATGCTATGTTATGTACCAGGCCCGATGTATCGTATGCTCTGAGCGTCACAAGCAGATACCAGTCTGATCCAGGAATGGATCATTGGGCGGCTGTCAAGACAATCCTTAAGTACTTAAGAAGAACTAAGGATGTGTTCCTAATATATGGAGAAGGAGATATGGTAATACGTGGGTATACAGATGCCAGTTTCCAGACAGATAGGGATGATTCCAAATCTCAGTCTGGATACGTATTTACTTTGAATGGAGGCGCAATAAGTTGGAAGAGTTCCAAACAAGACACCGTAGCGGATTCTACCACGGAAGCGGAATATATCGCGGCTTCGGAAGCAGCAAAAGAAGCAGTCTGGATCAAGAAATTTGTCTCCGAACTTGGTGTGGTTCCAACCATTGATGAAGCAGTGCCGATTTACTACGACAACAATGGAGCTATTGCACAAGCAAAGGAACCAAGGTCTCATCAGCGATCCAAACACGTGCTTCGTCGCTATCATCTGATCAGAGAGATTATAAGTAGGAATGATATACAAATTGAGAAAATTCCCACTGAAAGGAATTTAGCGGATCCTTTAACTAAGGCCTTGCCTCAAAGCAAGTTTGAGGGTCATGTTAGAGCCTGTGGTATTGGATACCGTAGCGATTGACATTAGGCCAAGTGGGAGTTTGTTAGTAATATGAGAGAAGTGTCCTAAGGCAATCGCCTTATGATTGTAAACATTTATTTTAATAAATGAAAATTCACTATTTGAGTATACATGTTTGTGTATTTGATTGGGATCTTAAACTGATTTACTGAATGTCCACAATATAATTCACAGCATGAGAAAATTTGTGATGAATTCACAACTAGTGATTATCTCTACATGTGCAATTGTGAAGTATTGAAAATATCCCTAGTCGATAAATTGATAAACACGGACACTATCAATTCTGTTGAGACTAGCATGGGTTATTCTCTAATCAGCTGATTCTCACTGGCTGGTGACATTGGGATGTCCGGAGATAAACATGAATGCTAGTTAAGGGAACTAGTTCATTGGAGTGACTGACTGTAAAACTTCACATGGTAGTCTATATATAGACATGTCAGTGAAGTTCTTACTGCAACTTAAGTGCGATGTTCCTTTGACTTGCGGTGTTCAAGTCATCTTGGTCATGGAGACTTATACTTTAACATCTTAAGCAAGCATCTCCAAGGAGGTGTGGACCCAGGATGGTTGGGTATAAGCCAAAGTGCCTGAAGATGTTTGAACAGCCTACAAAGGATTCACCACTCCTTGCGAGGAGATGTATACCCAGGCCTATCGTCGGATTGTTACTCAAAGCCTCTGGCCAGAGCATGTCATGTTTAGAGTATGAGTCTCTTAAATGCATGAGAGTAATTAGAAATCCAAAGGACGAGAGAATGTTACTTGGGCTAGGTGTGACGTAGTCAGCCTAGTGGGGACTGACACACACAGACCATGTCCTGAACCAAGTGGGTATAAGATGGTGAAGGGAATGAGACACGATTCATTAGAGCTGCTGAAGGGTTTCAGAATTATATCTGAGGTCAACCGTTGATCTTTCGATTAATTGGGGGTCATGATGCACTACTAGGTGCCACTCATGATGGTTCTATAATTGGTTGATTATAGACAGCCAACATAAATTGAAAGCCTATTTAGTCACACGCACTACGAGTAATCCGAGGGATTTAAAACGAGTTGAAAATTGGATTTTCCAATCAAGAGAAATAAGTTGAATCTGAATTTATCAGAGGCGCATCGGAAGCTTAAAATGGCTAAGTCTTTTGAAGGCTTATTGGGCGAATTAAATGCGTTTAATTCGCGAGGGAAGGGCTTGGTGTGGCCGGCCAAAGAGGGTGCCCACCTCTTTGATTTGGCAGGCCACAATAAAAGAGAGAAACCAATTTAATTGGTTTAAATTATAAAATAAATCAAGCGCGATTTATTTTATAAAATTATGGATAAATAAATTAATTTATATAAAGAAATTTATATAAAGAAATTTATATAAAGAAAATTATAGAAATTTATTCTTTTTATGGAAATTAAAATGAACCATGAATTGGTTTAATTTTAATTTATAAAATTAATTATGAATTGATTTTTCCATGATAAGAAAAATTTATATAGTAAATTTCTTGTAAAATTTATTCCATAATAAATTGGGAGATGTATTTGTTTTATTATAAAGTTAGTTATAATAAAACTTGGCATAACGGAATAATTCATAAGAGAATTTATGAGATAAATTTCTTATGAAAATTTATTCCGTTAATTCCGTTAAAAGGGAGACTTGGCAATAGAGAGGCTACTATATAAAGGAACCAAAGGCAAGCCTTGAAATCCAACAATTAATCAAGAGATTAAGAAGCTCTCTCTCTCCCTTATTCTCTCTCTCTCTAGGGCCGGTGCATCCCCCTCTCTCTCTCTAGGGCCGGCGCAACCCCTCTCTCTCTCTAGGGCTGGCGCAACCCCTTAGGGCCAACGCCATCTTCCCTAGCCGTGAGCCACCACCAAGACGAAGCGGGTCGCGTCTTCTTCCTCCCTTCACGGAATCTTGATTCCGTTACTTGGTGGTTAGTTTCTATCTTTTCTCTCTTGATATTCTAGTTGTGCCTTTGGAGAATCTAGTAGTTCTCGTCGGCACAAAACTAGTGGCTTTGCGAAGTCATCCTGAAGAGAACCCGGCGTGGACGCGAATAGAGGCGGAGCTTCCAAGGGACGCTACGGTTGGATCTAGTCCCTTACTTCGAGTTACGCGAGGTAACGAGTAAATTAGTTTACTTTCTGCAAAATTTTAATTTATGATCATGTCCACATATCATAAGGTTGCATGCTAGATACGTGGTTAAAATAATTTAAGAAATTATTTATGCTAATTCTTCCGCTGCACGTAAATATTTTAAAATTTATGAACCCGTATCCTTGTCAACATGCACCCGGACCCAACAGCTTACACATATACATACATCATAGTAAACCATAAACAAGTATCCATGAAACCTTAACCCAACCCAAACCCTAGATTATGAGCTTGACCGAAAGTTTAATAGGAGAAGATCCCATTATTCAAGCAACATGAAAGGTCCCATGGGTAAAAGAATGCCCATACATTACATACAATGCCATAGGAGGCTATTAGACCCCATAGTTGGAGCTAACCCTAAGTCCTAGCCCTACCACTTGACTTTGGAAAAAACCCTAAGGGTCACAAACACATGGAAAAATTCATATCATTCACAATTAATATCCATGGTATCATAGGAAAACATAATAAACATGCTTGGAGGGTTAGATCTAATCCCTACCCATGAAAGTGGGATGGTGGCCGAAACCCTAGAGGGTCTTAGGGTGCTACAAAATTTCCCCAAATTATAATTTTCCCTTTATTAATCATAAGAAAATATTAGAGAGCATAAATGAGGGTTTACATTATCCCTAAACCTAAATACAAGGCTTGGCCGAAACCCTAGAACCCAAACCTCATGGTTTTCTCAACTTAGATCCTAAACAAAACTTAAATCATGATAAACATCAAGGAAAACAATTATACCACAGGTGAGGGAGTCTTACATTTGTTGTCTTGGTTATAAACCTTAAATAGAGAAGAGGATGAAGACCTTCTTGACCTTAGACCACCCCTAGCCCTTGTAGCCTTGTAGGACGCCTTGGATCTTCAAGAAGAAGTCTTCTTGTGAAGTCTTTCCAAGGGAAAACCACCTTGTGGATTTCAGCTAGAAGGAGGAAGAAGAGAAGAGAGGAAAAGCCTTGGTGGAAGAGAAGAGGAGAAAACAATAACTTAAGTGCCAAGTTACCTCTTCACTTCCCATCCCCCTCTTTTATACTAAGTGAAGGGGCAAGTAAAGAGGCATGGTGCCTCCTCACATGGTGACTCTTCACTTCCTTTAGCATTAACAACAATCCTCTTCCTTTTCCACTAGCACTCCCTTGCTAGGTGAATTGGTTAGTACATGCATGATGAGACTCTAGGTCAAATGTTTAATCCTTAGTGCATGCACTTTATTTTTATTACATTTACTCTTATTTTTGGCAAGACCCACTTAAGGCCCACCAAGAGTCATGCTAATATTCCTAATTGGAACCCATTTCTATTTATGTTAAATTCTACCTAAGGTCCACTAATAACCATGGTACTAGAAGAGCCCATGTAAGGCCCATTAGTACTTAACTTTTTATTCCATATAAGAAATTATGCTAAGGTTCATGCTAGTATTTATATGTCACTCAACAATCCATATAGGCATGATCAATATTTTAAAGAAAATATTGAGAGGATTTTACGACCGTTACAGTGCCGGTGCGATTGAGCTCTTCCTTGGTTAAGCCACATTGCAGTGTTTGTATGGCCTTTGCGTCTGCTTCTATTTTCTTCTTGAGTGGAGCATCCCACTCTGAGTATCATTGCCCCTTACCTTGTGCATTTTTAGGGATCTCCAGTCCGGACTGGATGATGATCCACATGTCCACCTGAGTTTTCAGTTGGACCTCCATCCTGCTCTTCCTGTTAGTAGGAGCCTTAGAGCCAATTATGTGATGATTGACTAGGGACTTTTATATCATATTCTATCATTAATAAATGCATGTTTGGTTATTATACTTACTTTATTCTTGTGTCAAATAACTAAGTATAATAATGTCCTTGTGTAGTAAGTTCTTATCTACATTATATCGATTGGTTGAATCGATAGTGAGATAATGTAGAGAACACTACACTAAATTATTCCTAGTCAAGCATTAATATTCAGGGACAATATTAATGCATGGAGACTAGCATGTAGGTCAATTGATGACTTGAGCTCACAAGTCATGGATATGTGATATCAAGTTGACACATGGGTATACATTAGAGAATGTGTACTGAATTGACCCGCCATGAGAAAGTTTCATAGATTGTCATATGGGTGTCATAAACTTTCTCATGTGACTATTAGTATGAATAGTCCTTAGACCTGAAGTCACTACGGTTCCCTAGATAAGGAGTTATGTACTTTGGTATCGTCAAACGTCACCCGTAATAGGGTGGACTATAAAGGCGATCACTGGGTATGCAATGAATTATGCGGAGGGATGTGAGTGATGTAGATGAGATCTATCCCTCCTATATGACGGGAGTGATATATGTGGGCCCCTTGATCGAGTAGGACTACTAAAACGCATGGTCATGCTTAAATGAGTCAATATGAGATATTGAGCTCATTTGTTTGAGTGAGTCTACTCGGGGATCAAGAAACACAAAGATTGATCGAGGATGACACGGTCTATGCCTCATTGGTCAATCTAGATATCAAGGATAGAAGGACAAGGTCATACGTTATCATAGTCACGGAGGTTTAGTCGGATCTCGACTTTTCTTGTTACTTGGGTAGCAATGATGCATTGCTAGATGCCGCTCATTGCTTATGTGTCTAAAGCGTTTAGGTGCATTGCCAACGTCACGAGAACCTATTGGGCCACACACTAAGGACATGATGCTTCGAGAAATCTGATCTGCAGCTCGAGTTGGGAACTCGGGAAATCTGATCGGGAGCCCGAGTTGGGAACTCGGGAGATCTGATTGGGAGATCTGATCAGGAGCTCGAGTTGGGAACTCGGGAGACTAGTTTGGGAGCTCGGGACAGGAGCTCGGGAGACTCGGGTCGGGAGTTCGGGTCAGCAGCTCAAGGACTTGGTTGGGAGCTCGGCGCTCGACAGACTGGGTCGGGTGCTCGGCGACTTGCTCGGCAGACTTGGTCGGGAGACCTAGTCTGAAGCCCGAGAGGCCCGGCCAGAATTGCAGGGGAAATTCATTAAAGTGTTTATTGAAGGAAAGAAAAAAGTCTCTCTACATTGGATGAAGAGAAGGTGAAGAGTCACATGAAAAGATGTGCTCTTTATTGGCTTTAATGAGGGGAAGTCAAAGAGACAAAAGACTCTTCATATTCATGGGATGAGTATAAAAGAGAGTCTAGTCATTTTGAATCCGAAGATCATACCATAGCAATAAGGGTCTCGGATTCATTTGATGAATCAAGGGCAGCGACTCATTCACGGGGTCAGCAAAAATAAATTTTGTTTTTGCTCAAAGGGCAAAATTTTATTTTTGCACTCATAATAAAATCAATGTCCTAAATCTATTGTGTATGATTGATGACATGGTGCATGGTTATGGCCTTAACCACAATGTGATTGGATGTATATGTGTGTGTGTGCTTGTTGTAATGTAATTCATAATACGGCCTGGGTGTCGTGCCTTGTCTCTATTTTTTCCTAGTTGTAAAAATAGATTTAGACTCGAATGTAACTCGAGTTTTCCTACATTGTAATGTACAAAATGCGTAGTGGAGTGTCCATTGAAGAATGAAGCTACAAGAAGTATGTCGACCACACATGATGACCGAAGGATGCACTTGGAGAAGATGTTATCCTTAGGTTGACCATCGATCTTCTCATTGGCTTGAGAAGATCATAGTATACGGGTCATAACCATGTCACGTTTTACTATTTATATGTTGATATATTCAATGTGTGTGTATGTGATGCATGATTAGATGTTTATCTTAATTAAGTCAACTCAATATGCCTACCAAAGTTTGGTACTCATAAACTACCTTGATCATTTGTTGTTGGGTTTGCCAAAGCAAAGCAACGCATTTTATCTTTGTAGAGTGCGAGAGGACAATTGTGATGTTCCGCTATCAAACTTTGGGTGAGACTTAACTAAGTCACCTCAATTGGATTGGGAAACTTAGAGGCATATCCCAAAAGTTGGGAAAATTTGGGTAAGAGGAAAATTATACTAAGTCTTGGGCGATTAGCCAAAGCTAACATAAGATGATGTGTAATGTGAATCTTAACCCTTTTTCAAGAGTTGCATAAGATGTAATTGGTAAAATATTACTTACCTAGTTATACCAAGTCTTGGGTGATTAGCCAAAGCTAACTCAAGATCAAGTATAATATGGATCTTGTCCCACATAAATGTAGTCGCTATTTGGTTTGGAGCTAGTAGTGTGGGCAAATTGAGTTTGCCTACTTCCATGACTAGCCCCTACAAAAGCTCTATGATTTAGTGGGAGTATCATTTAATTAAAGGCCTAATTAAATGATCTAGATATGATACTTATTTCTGCATATTTACTTTGTAGATCACCATGTCGTCTAACACGTCAAATACTCTCTCTCTCTATGATCTTTCCTTGAGAAGGACAACCTCAACAGAGCTAATTTCCTGGACTGGGATAGAAACGTGATGATAGTCCTCAAACAAGAATGAAAACTGTACGTCCTAGAGCAATCTTTTCCAGAAGCACCCGTCGCTACTGCCACCCGTGCTGAAAAGGATGCTTACAAGAAGCATCAGGATGATGCACTTGATGTATCATGCCTTATGCTTGCCACCATAAACTCTGAGCTTTAGAAGCAACATGAGAACATGGATGCACATGATATGGTTGAGCATCTAAAGCAACTATATCAAGGGCAAGCTAGGGACGAGCGGTTTGAGGTGTCCAAAGCCCTATTTGCATGCAATATGTAAGAAGGAACTCCTGTAGGAACTCACGTACTCAAGATGATTGGGTATGTGGAGAACCTTGAAAGACTAGGATTTCCACTGGGCCAAGAATTGGCAACAGACCTTATCCTGCAATCGTTGCCGGAAGGGTACAATCAATTTGTCATGAACAACAATATGAATGAAATTGACAAACCTTTGCCTGAGATGCTCAGCATGTTGAGAACTACTGAACCCAATCTCAAGAAAACCAAGACCAGTAATGTATTGATGGTAAACAAGGGCAAAGGCAAATGGAAGCCTAAAGGCAAGGGTAAGACCTAAGCCAAAGGCAAATGGAAGCCTAAAGGCAAGGGTAAGACCTAAACCAAAGGCAAGGCCAACTCTACTACAACCAAGGCTAAAGGTAAGGTGCCTAAGGAAGGGACCTACTTCCATTGTGGTGAGACCGGACATTGGAAGAGGAACTGCATACATTACCTAGAGGAAGTAAAGAAGAAAAGAAGTGAGAATTCTGCCTCAGATATTTTTGTTATAGAAGTCAATCTATCTATCTCTTCTTCTTGGGTATTAGATACCGAATGCGCGTCTCACATTTGTACTAATGTGCAAGGGCTTCAATGAGCTAGGTCATTTACAAAGAGCGAAGTGGACCTACGAGTAGGCAATGGAGCAAGAGTTGCTACTATTGCTGTAAGAACCTATTCCTTGTCTTTGCCCACTGGACTTATCTTAGAACTAGAGGAGTGCTTTTATGTACCTGCATTAACTAAGAACATAATTTCAGTATCCTGTTTGGACAAGAAAGGCTTTTCATTTATCATAAAGGATAAATGTTGTTCTATAATGCTAAATAGCATGCTCTATTGTAATGCACCAGTGATAAATGGACTCTATGTTCTAGATCTAGAGAACCCAATCTATAACATAAATACCAAACGGTTCAAACCAAATGATTTGAACCAAACATATCTCTGGCATTGTCGCTTAGGACATATAAATGAGAGTCGCATATCCCAGCTCCATAAGGATGGATTACTGGACTCATTTGATTTTGAATCATATGAGACATGTGAATCTTGTCTTCTAGGCAAGATGATCAAGACTCCGTTTAGTGGACACTGTGAAAGAGCGATGACTAAGATCTTAAGCTCATTTACTGAATGTCCGCAATACAATTCACAGCATGAGAGAATTTGTGATGAATTCACAACTAGTGATTATCTCTACATATGAAATTGTGAAGAATTGAAATTGTCCCTAGTCGATGAATTGATAAATACGGACACTATCAATTCTGTTGAGACTAGTATGGGTTATTCAATAATCAGCTGATTCTCACTGGCTGGTGACATTGAGATGTCCGGAGAGAAACATGAATGCTAGTTAAGGGAACTAGTTCATTGGAGTGACTGGCTGTAAAACTTCATATGGTAGTCTACATATAGATATGTCAGTGAAGTTCTTACTGCAGCTTAAGTGCGATGTTCCTTTGACTTGCGGTGTTCAAGTTATCTTGGTCATGGAGACTTATACTTTGACATCTTAAGCAAGCATCTGCAAGGAAGTGTGGACCCAGGATGATTGGGTATAAGCCGAAGTGCCCGAAGATGTTTGAACAACGTACAAAGGATTCACCACTCCTTGCGAGGAGATGTATACCCGAGGCCTATCGTCGGATTGTTACTCGAAGCCTCTGGCCAGAGCATGACATGTTCAGAGTATGAATCTCTTAAATACATGAGAGTAATTAGAATCCATAGGACGAGGAAACGTTACTTGGGCTAGGTGTGACGTAGTCAGCTTAGTGGGGACTAACACACATAGACCATGTCCTGAACCAAGTGGGTATAAGATGGTAAAGGGAATGAGGCACGATTCATTATAGCTTCTGGGTTTCAGAATGATTTCTGAGGTCAACCGTTGATCTTTCAATTAATAGAGGATTATGATGTACTACTAGGTGTCACTCATGGTCGTTCTATAATTAATTAGTTAATTATGGACGGCCAACATAAATTGAAAGCCTATTTGGTCACATGCATAACGAGTAATTCGAAGGATTTAAAATGAGTTGAGAATTAGATTCTCCAATCGAGATAGACTATTTTTGGTAAGTCCAAACAATAGTCAAAACTGAATTTATTTCAGACGCATCGGAAGCATAGAATGGCTAAGTCTTTTAAAAACATAATGGGTGAATTAAATAAGTTTAATTCATTAAGGGATTTGATCCAATTGGGGTTAGATGGGCCAGCCAAGGAAGGGGGCCTCCTCTCTTCTTGTCATGGCCGACCACCACCATAAGAGGATAAGGCTATTTTGGTTTGTTTTATAAAATAGACCAAAGGTTGGTTTATTTTATAAAAGGTTATATAAATTTTATATAAATTTTTATATAATGAACCATGAGTTGGTTTGTTTAATAAAATTTATATAATGAACCAATGATTGGTTTGTTTTATAAAATTTTATATAATGAACCAATGGTTGGTTTGTTTTATAAATTTTATATAATCATGCCAAAAGAAAGAGAGCCTTGATTATGGATTGATTGATAAATTATTCCATAATCAAGAAGAAGAAGCTTGATCATGAGAGCCTTGATTATGGATTGATTGAGAAATTATTCCATAATCAAGGAGAGGTTTGCTTGGGAATTAAGAAACCTCTCCCTATATAAAGGACCCAAGGGGTGCCATGGAAGATGATCCATCCAAGAATTGGTTGGGCTCTCTCCTCTTCTTCTCTCCCTCTCTCTTGGCCGGCCATAGGCCTTCCTTCTTTCTTCTTGCCGTGAGCACAAGGAGAAGCATCAAGGCGACGAAGTTCTTCCTTGCGACGATCTTCCTCTTCGGCCAACCTTGGTGGTGAGTCTTTCGATTTGATTACTCTCTCGGTTTTCGTCGTGTTCACGGAGAATCTAGTAGTTCTCGTGAACACGAAACTCGTGGCTTAGCGAAGTCATCCCGACGATACTCGGCGTGGATACGAATAGAGGCGGAGCATTCAAGGGACGCTAACAGTTGGATCTCGTCCCTTCTTCCAAGTTACGCAAGGTAATTCGTAGAGTAATTGCCTTTTCTACAAAAATTTTATATTACGATTATGTGAACACATTGCATGCTTAGGATATGTGTTAGAATAATTTAGGAAATTATTCATGCTTTTGTTTCCGCTGCATGTAATTATGTAACAATTACAATACGTGTCCACGTCGGCATGCACCCGGTCCCAACAGTGGTATCAGAGCCGGTTAGTTTTTGACATAATCATATAATTGTTTTGCCGAAAACTTTGTCATGATCTCAATTTTGGAAAATTTTCGAATTATGGAAACTTTCCAATTATGCAAACTTTCCAATTATGGTGAATTTTAGATTTAGGAATTTCAAAGTTTGGAAATCCTTATGAAATTTCGCAAACTTTTGAAATATCTCTGTTTCTGAAATTTTATGATAATTGTGAAAACTTTGCATTTTTGGAAACTTTCTAATTTTGGAATTTTTCTAATTTTGGAATTTCCTAATTTTGGAAATTTTCTAATTTTGGAAATTTCCTAATTTCTGAAATTTTAGATGATTGGATCATTGGAACCTATGTTTTCTAGTGGTTGTTCTGTAATTTTGATTTGGAATTCGATTTGGACCTTGTTGCATTTCTTGCTTCTTGGTTCTGGCTGTTGTTGGCTTTGGATTGCCTGGAATTTGAGGTAAGAGTTGTTCATGGTTGATACAATTGTACAAGCTGCTAGTGATATGAGAGAAGTGTCCTAAGGCAATCGCCTTATGATTGTAATCATTTACTTTAATAAATAAATATTCACTATTTGAGTATACATGTTCATATATTTGATTGAGATCTTGAACTCATTTACTGAATATCCGCAATACAATTCACAGCATGAGAGAATTTGTGATGAATTCACAACTAGTGATTATCTCTACATGTGCAATTGTGAAGTATTGAAATTGTCCCTAGTCGATGAATTGATAAATACGAACACTATCAATTGGGTTGAGATTAGCATGGGTTATTCTCTAATCAGCTGATTCTCACTGGCGGGTGACATTGAGATATCTGGAGATAAACATAAATGCTAGTTAAGGGAACTAGTTCATTGAAGTGGATGGCTGTAAAACTTCATATGGTAGTCTACATATAGATATGTCAGTGAAGTTCTTACTGCAGCTTAAGTGCGATGTTCCTTGACTTGCGGTGTTCAAGTCATCTTGGTCATGGAGACTTATACTTTAACATCTTAAGCAAGCATCTCCAAGGAGGTGTGGACCTAGGATGATTGGGTATAAGCCGAAGTGCCCGATGATGTTTGAACAACCTACAAAGGATTCACCACTCCTTGAGAGGAGATGAATACCCAAGGCCTATCGTCGGATTGTTACTCGAAGCCTCTGGCCAGAGCATGACATGTTCAGAGTATGAATCTCTTAAATACATGAGAGTAATTAGAATCCATAGGACGAGGAAACGTTACTTGGGCTAGGTGTGACGTAGTCAGCCTAGTGGGGACTGACACAAATAGACCATGTCCTGAACCAAGTGGGTATAAGATGGTGAAGGGAATGTGGCACGATTCATTATAGCTTCTGAAGGGTTTCAGAATCATTTCTGAGGTCAACCGTTGATCTTTCAATTAATTGGGGATCATGATGTACTACTAGGTGCCACTCATTATCGTTCTATAATTAATTAGTTAATTATGGACGGCCAACATAAATTGAAAGCCTATTTGGTCAAATGCATAACGAGTAATTCGAAGGATTTAAAATGAGTTGAGAATTGGATTCTCTATCGAGATAGACTATTTTTGGTAAGTCCAAACAATTGTCAATACTGAATTTATTTCAGACGCATCGGAAGCATAGAATGGCTAAGTCTTTTAAAGACTTAATGGGTGAATTAAATAAGTTTAATTCATTAAGGGATTTGATCCAATTGGGGTTAGATGGGCCGGCCAAGGAAGGGGGCCTCCTCTCTTCTTGTCATGGCCGACCACCACCATAAGAGGATAAGGCTATTTTGGTTTGTTTTATAAAATAGACCAAAGGTTGGTTTATTTTATAAAAGGTTATATAAATTTTATATAAATTTTTATATAATGAACCATGAGTTGGTTTGTTTAATAAAATTTATATAATGAACCAATGGTTGGTTTGTTTTATAAATTTTTATATAATGAACCAATGGTTGGTTTGTTTTATAAATTTTATATAATCATGCCAAAAGAAAGAGAACCTTGATTATGGATTGATTGAGAAATTATTCCATAATCAAGAAGAAGAAGCTTGATCATGAGAGCCTTGATTATGGATTGATTGAGAAATTATTCCATAATCAAGGAGAGGTTTGCTTGGGAATTAAGAAACCTCTCCCTATATAAAGGACCCAAGGGGTGCCAGAGAAGAGGATCCATCCAAGAATTGGTTGGGCTCTCTCCTCTTCTTCTCTCCCTCTCTCTTGGCCGGCCATGGGCCTTCCTTCTTTCTTCTTGCCGTGAGCACAAGGAGAAGCATCATGGCGACGAAGTTCTTCCTTGCGACGATCTTCCTCTTCGGCCAACCATGGTGGTGAGTCATTCGATTTGATTACTCTCTCGGTTTTTGTCGTGTTCACGGAGAATCTAGTAGTTCTCGTGAACATGAAACTCATGGCTTAGCGAAGTTATCCCGACGATACTCGGCGTGGATACGAATAGAGGCGGAGCTTTGAAGGGACGCTAACGGTTGGATCTCGTCCCTTCTTCCAAGATACGCAAGGTAATTCGTAGAGTAATTTCCTTTTCTGTAAAAATTTTATATTACGATTATGTGAACACATTGCATGCTTAGGATATGTGTTAGAATAATTTAGGAAATTATTCATGCTTTTGTTTCCGCTGCATGTAATTATGTAACAATTATAATACGTGTTCGCGTCGGCATGCACCCGGTCCCAACAGTGGTATCAGAGCCGGTTAGTGTTCGACATAATCATATAATTGTTTTGCAGAAAACTTTGTCAAGATCTCAATTTTGGAAAATTTTTCAATTATTGAAACTTTCCAATTATGGTAAATTATAGATTTAGGAATTTCAAAGTTTGGAAATTCTCATGAAATTTTATGATAATTGTGAAAACTTTCCATTTTTTGGAAACTTTCCAATTTTGGAAATTTCCTAATTTTGGAAAATTTTCAATTTTAGAAATACGTAAGTTTTCTTTGTACCAGAAACTTATAATAATACTGAAAACCTTTTAATTTTGGAAACTTTCCATTTATGGAAAGCTGGTAATTTTTGTAACGCCCGTCCTTATATCTACCCTTAAGGCGGGGTTACGGGTCCATACATTCATATTATACAACCATGTGTAGCATGTATATCCAAATGAAACAGTTACATACAAGAAATGTAGTAGACATGCCTATTGAAGACTAATTTACCAAGCATGGTTTTTTTCTTTTCTTTTATATCTACATGCATGTACAACCTAATAGGAAGATCATGTAACACACTAAAGCATGGAACAAACATGGTTTGAACAAGATACAACATAGGAATATATCAAAAGTTATCTAGTCCTAGATACATGCAAAGGAAACATTCATAAGAACAGAAAATAGTAATTACCTAGTATTTTCCTTAGCATGCATTCCACAATATTTAAACATTAATGATAGTATTATCTAGCATACTACAGGTTCCATACCACTAACTCAATCACAGTAGAGTAGTCATGATCATCACCCATTCAGAGTATAGCAATACAATTTCAATAGTAATTATGGGAAGCAGCTTAGATTCTAGACAAAACAAGGTAGATAGAATCTTTGTTCTTTCCCGAGCCATCACCACACACATCCTCCAACCTTCCCTCTGCCTCTTCCTTTAGTTCGAGTATTACTTACCGCTATCTGCAGCATAAGAAAAATAACAGGAACTAGTAAGCAAAACATGCTTAGTAAGAATCCGGGCATACTCGCAAAATTCACATCAAAACATCATATCATGTACACAGAAGTCAGATAGAATTATCAGCATCATAAGCATCTCATCAAGCATCATAAACATCACATCAATTTATCTCTAAGTACTTTACGGAACAAGATCACATGATGAGAAAATATGTTTTTCAAAAAGTTCCATAATGGTAAGTACTTCAAAATATCATATCATCATCATATAGGGCCCAGTTGTCGTACCACCACATCATGCGCGTTCCCTAATAAATTGGGGTAGCGAGCCACCAATCTAATTAGAGCAGGACCCTTCCGTCCTACCAATGCCATGACCTTAACATGCTCATTGGATTTGTTTAACGACCCCCTTCCGAGTCGGGTACACAACTTTCAAAGTAAAGTAATTTATCATGCAATTACTCATATATGTATATGCCTAAAGGTACTCTTTAATCACTTCTCAAGGGACACACCACACATTCGGGTGCTCTTGATCCCCTAGGGACACACCACGCATTCGGGTGCTCTTGATCCCAGTTTCAATAGAGTATCCCTTTTGAGCATATTATCAACCACATCATGTTCATATCATCAAGGTGCCCCATGGGCTATAAGGCATGCTTTTATACCTAACAAGATAGGTCACATACATTATACTCATATCATATAATTAATAGCATGCTTCGTGATTTCATCAAGTACTTCCCAACCCTAGGACTAGGGTTGGCCGAAAGTCACATGTAAGGGAATTTCCTTTTTTTTCATCCAATTAAAGCATTCATTCAAGCATTTCTACAAACACCTCAAGTACACTTCATGCTAACAATTGAACCATGGTTTAAGCCTCAAGTGGGGTTAGCATCCACTAACCCTAAATTACAAGGGTTTGGCCGAAACCTTGTAGGGTGTCAAACCCTAATTTTGTCCTTCCAAAAAATTTGGAAACATCACCTATGAGTATACCCTAGGTCTTAAGGGTTGTTTTCATGTATTGAAAAATTCCCTCACTCATTCCTTAGGGTGTGGCCGAAACCCCTTAAAGGACAAAACCCTAGTTTTTTGTTCTTGACACCATGAAGGAAATCCATCTACATGTATACCCTAAGTCTTAAGGTCTTCCCATGCATCAAAGTTGGATCAAAACCTTCTCTTGGACCCCTTACATGAGTTGGCCGAAACTTCCACTAGGGAAGTTCTTGTGATTTTTCAAAAGAATGAATCTAACATACATTCGATAACAATTATGCCACAGGCGAGAGGATACTTACATCCTAGCGCTGGAAATTTCTTTAAACCGTAGGGTACCCTACACTTGGAGGGTATGTGAAGATCCTCTTTTCTTCCAACTTTTCTCTAAGAGTTCCTTGGTCTTGGTACTTGGCTTTCCTCCTTGTAGTTGCCCTAGGGTTAGAACCCTTGGATGTTGGTTTCGAAAATGGCAAAGGGAAGAGGGCTAGGCTCGGCAAGAAGAAGAAAGGAGGAAGAAAAATAAAGTAACTTCCTCTAACTTCCTTCTCTTAATCCTATTTATACACCTCTTGTGAAGAAGCATGTCTCTTCACTCTTACGCACTTAACAAGCATGTTCCTTTCTCCTTCTACATGAAATATTGCTTGGTTCATTGGTTATGACATGGTGAGTGCAACTAGGAGGTCCAAGGTTCAATCCTTGCTTCCTCCACTTTGCACTTTCTTTTTAGCACCATTCATTTCCAAGCCCAATAAACCAAGCCCATCATGAAATTTCATAATATGAATATTATTTTATGAATTCAGAATATTTCATAATATTCCAAAAATATTATTTCATAATATTTTTAATATTACATATTCATGAATATAATATTTCATGCTAATATTTCATGATAATAATATTTCATGAATATAATATTTCATGCATTCATAACATTTCCTGGCATGTGATTGCATGAAATTCATATCATTTTATTATAACCATTTTCATACATTGTCATGATTTTACATTGACAAATTTGGGGTGTTACAATTTTGGGCACTTTCTTTTCATGAAAGTCTAGATATTTTATGAAAACATTAATTGATAATTAAATTCAAATTGGTTTTTAAATTATTAACAAAATTCTTTACTTTGGGGAGTGCCTCGGGGAGCCACCCAAATTAAAGTTAGTTGTTATAATTTAATTTCCTATTTTGAATATGAATTGTTAAAATTGATTTGGGTAGGCCTCGGGGAGCCATCCAAATTATATTATTAACAAGTTCTTTAATTGTCAAGTTTAATTTGGTTATGCCTCGGGGAGCAGGCCAAATTAGATTTACAACAAATTTCTTTTCTTTGGGGAGTGCCTCGGGGAGCCACCCAAAGTAAATAATTTGTTGTAATTAATTATCCATAAATAAAATATGTGATCAAATCTTAGAAATTTTTGAGGTGATTCTCAAACGATAATTTCCTTATTTGATTTATGAGGTGATGCTCTTACATATTGTTGCCTCCAAAATTAATTAGGAAAATTATTTCCTATAGAGTTTATTTCCTTAAATAAGATTTTCATGTAAATAATCTGTGGTTGAATTAAGGAAATCTGTCTCTTAATTTAATAAGATTTGATTTAGAGAAATCAAAGTCTTAAACATATTATTTCCGAAATTGATTATGACAATTTAGAAAATTATTTCCCAATACAATTCCTTGAATAAAGTATGAAATTAGAATTAGGAAATCCGGTTTCTAATTCAATTAATGAGACTTGATAAATTAAGTCACATACATACTTTATTAAGGAAATCGTTAGAACATGACATAATTATATGTCATGAATGTGCTTAAAAGGAAAAGGATGAGACCTAAAACCCCTTACAAAATATTAAGGCCAACACATTCCATTAATATGGTTAGAACCAGAGTTTTGTTTCTCGTTTGGGTTGATGGACACATCCATGCCCGGCTTGAACCTCAACATGTTCAAACCATGGAATTAGTTTATGATTAATATAGTTGGAGTCAGAGGTCAATCCTTAGTTTTGGTTGTTGGACACATCCAAGCCTGACTAAACGGTTGAATGAGCTCCAACCATATTAAAACTATTTCTTGATTAATGGGTCAGCCTTAAGCTTGGAGCATCGATTTGTTGTGCCACAGCCAAGGTCGATGTAAAGAGAGGTGCATTTGGGTGCTATGTATATTGTTGCATACTTGTTAAAGAGTTAACAACCCAATGATTTATGCAAACATTCAATTAGTTGATGGCATAAAGTGATAGTTACATATGCATAATATGTAATCGGTATAATTACCTACCTTCATAGCTAAGAATAACTTGATGGACTTGATAAAAGTCCGAGTCGTCGGAGTCGCGTGTGGGAGAGATGGAGAGCAGATCGCCTTCTCCTCTGCGATGAGGGGTCCTTGTGCCTCTGTGCTTCAGCCTAGCAATTGGGTTTGGCCCATCAATTCGGCCCTGGCCCGTTCAACCCAGCCCAGCAACTTCAATCCAGCTTCAGCCTCGGGTTCAGCCAAGGCTTGAGTTCGGCCAGGGCTTGAGTTCATCCAAGCTCCTTTCAATTCAGCCCATCCGGCCCTTGTCTGACCAAGCAGTTCGGTTCAGCCCTGGGTTCGGCCCAGCTTTGGAATTCAGCCCAGTCCAGTCAAGTCCAACCTCTTCTTGGGTCCAAATTGGGTTGGCTGAATCGAACCATCTTCATTTGAATTGAACCAAGCCTTGGTCCAAGGTCCAATCTTTGATTCCCTACAAAAATCATGAAATAATACCAAAATTTAGAGGAAATTATAATGAGCTCCAAAAATAAATCCTACTCGTAAAATATGGTATAAACATGGTTTAAGCACACGATAGGATAAAAAATGCTAAATAAAGGAGTAAATAAAATGACATAAAATGCTAGTTATCACACCCCCACACTTAATTCTTGCACGTCTCGAGCAAGTAAACAAAACTAAAAGAAAATAAAATATCTCCCAAACATTACATCCCCTATCAATACTTTGAAGATAATAAAAGAAGGTTACTTAGGATCATTAAGTCTCCAGAATCAATGTATTTATGGTTCCAAATCTCACATAAGTCAAAAGGCATGGTAATTTCAATCAACTTGAATAAACTAAGCATGACAAAAACCTCACAAGATAGATATATGCACTGATGCTCACAGAAATAACAGATATGAAAGTGGAGTTCTCTCAAAACATTCATGACATTGCACTACCATATGCTTGCTTATTTTCTACTTCTCCACTACTATAGCATAAGTACACAAATCAAGAGGACTTTTCAATGAATAATGATAAAACCATGTGCTAACAAGAGAACAAGAAAGTAGATAACAAAGAAGATCAAAGAGAATATGAGAGCATTAGGGTAATCAACATGATGTATACAATCAAACCATATGCCAAAATAAAAACTCAACCAAACATCCAACACTCAAAATTCTCCTTGCACATTCTCAATGCAATACACAACAACCATTTACAATATCTCTAAGAATGCATGTATGTATTAACAATTTAACTCTTGAGTTTCTCTCAATAATAATATCAAATGAGTATGCATCAAGAAAATAATCCCTCTTATTCATAGCTAACAAAATCCCAAATGCTTGAGAATTTTTTTTTCCTTTCATTTTTCATTCTTTTCTCTCTTTTTTTTTCACTTCTTTTTTTTTTTTTTGCTTTTTTTTTTCATTTCTCTCCTTTTTTTTCTTTCACAGAGAGATTTTTTTTTTCATCTTTATTTTTTTTCTTTCTTTTTTCTTTTTTTCTTTTTTTTTTCAACAAGCATTCGTCCATATGCACTTGTTTTCCCCCCACACTTAAAACTTGCCTCAAACAATGTAACAAAACATGATAACATCTAAAACTCACAATAATAGAGGCTGATAATAGACAAATAAAAATGTACTCATCATACAATCACCCCATGCTCTCATGCTCAAAGGAAGAATAAGCTAATAAAGATATGACAGTGAAAATATAATGGCAATGAGAAGATCTGACAAAGGAAAAATAATGAAACATGGAAGCAATAGGTGAAATGCTCACTAATATCAATAGCAAAGTAGAGGGAAAAACTAGGAGATCAACAAGAAAGTTTGCCTCCATCATATTCATGTAAGCTTATGCTAATGTAATTTCAAATCTAACAAGATAGAGTCCATCACCACAACAAATAACTAAATGCAATTAATGTCCCCAAGCATACCAAGGAAACCAAAACTCAATAGTCAGACTTAACTATCTTTTATATTTCTCAAAGCATAATAAAGGAACATGTAGGGAGATACAACTCGAAATCAAATAAGATTTATTCAAGACCGAACAAAATGCAGAATGCGAAAGCAAAGTATGAATGCAAAGTATGAAAGCAAACAAACATGCAAGTATAAACATAAAGAAAAATAAGAAAAGGAAAGAAAAGGAACAAACTCCCCTTTATTCCTGGCGATTGGAGTCGGTTAAGAAGTAACATCCATCCCAGTGGTGGTGGGGTTTGGGTAGTCGAGAGAGCATTCCTCACATGATCTACGTCATAGTGCACTGCTCCCCCACACTTCGACTTTACATAAGTGTGTTCCGGTGGTCGAAGGCGATTCAGGTACAAAGTCCACTTAAGAGGTGAAGTGCTACAAGTCAAAGTAAGAGCAACTCCTCCCTCTTGATGCTTTTTGGAAGTCCTAACTACAATTGCAGCAAAGAAAATGACAACTTGAATAAAGCATT
This sequence comes from Boesenbergia rotunda, assembly GCA_024364735.1. NCBI lineage: Eukaryota > Viridiplantae > Streptophyta > Magnoliopsida > Zingiberales > Zingiberaceae > Boesenbergia > Boesenbergia rotunda. The sequence goes on from JAGFNQ010006081.1 coordinate 162,027, forward strand.
GACAAACTAAACATGTAGTAAAACCTACAGCATTAAAGAAATCTAATCTGACTTAACATAATGCATCCAAATTAAGTATGATAACATAAGGGAAACATGAAGCATTCAATTAACAAAGCATTCAACTAACAAAATGGTTTGGGAATTTCATCGAACACATAATGAGCACCAAGAAAAATTACCCAAGTACATGCAAATTGAAACATAGGGATCCATCAAATACAAGAATTCACTCAATTAACACAGATAACCAACTAGCAAAACAATCCATAACCAAATCTAATGCAGGCAACCAATCGGCTGTGAAGAACTGCTGTGATGAAGTAGCTGCCGAAGAAGAGCTGTGGCTGCCGGTCGGCTGTGAAGAAGTGAACGCTGTGAAGATGAAAAAGAAATGAAGGGGAAGAAGCTACTGTCTAGGGTTCGCGGATGGTGGATTGTCGAAGAAGATGGAGATAGAGAAGAAAAAGAAATGGCCGGATGGATGACTTCGCATCTAG
>JAGFNQ010006081.1:163139-194392 GCA_024364735.1 Boesenbergia rotunda
AAAAATAAACAATGCTAACAACCTGATTTACTTGGTATCCACCCCGGACGGGTGACTAATCGAAGAATCCCTCAGTGGATTAACCCTCGAATAACCTCCAGCTAGATCTGTCGCTCCTTGTGGGTGGAGAAACCTCACCACAACATTTCGGAAGCTCTCTGATCACAATAGACTACTAACTCACTTTACCCTAGCGAGTTTCGTCAAGAAGAATGGTAGTAAACGAGCCCCCTTTAAATAGGGCTCGAATATAAAACAGCCGCTACCAGTCGACTGCCCCTGGGGCAGTCGACTGGTCCCACTCAGATTCAACCGTTACAATACAACATTTGAATCCTGGCCAGCTGTTCCAGTTTGCACTAGTCGACTGCCCCCAGGGCAGTCGACTGGTCCGAGTCCTAAGCTTAGGGTTACACACCCGAGTGCATTTCACTGCGCACTCGAACCCTCCCGGCTTAGCCCCTGAGTACAATCACTCATACTCAGACCCTCACAACCCAGTTGACTCTCCACTAGCAGCCTCGAATATTGTCTTCATGCCTTCTTCATCTTCGGCCCTCGTCCCTCGGATGCGCACGCAAACCTCCAGTTTGCCTCCATGCCACACTTCACGTATGCCTCGAAGTCCGCGTCCCTCGGCTCATCGTCCTTGCTATCCACCGGTCCCTTGGATGCGCACGCATGCCTCCAGCTTACCTCCATGTCATTCTTCACCCGAAGACATCAACCAAGTCCATGTGTACCTGTACACTTGCACGCTCATGTACACATATGAGAACACAATAAACCCTAACTTAACCATATTGCCCACTCATCAAAATATCATGATCCTCCAGATCATCTCAGGTTCGATTGCCCCAACACCCAGCCCCTTGCCAGGACTTCTTGCCCAATCCTCGACCAGGACTTCTTTGCCCGACTTCCAGTCAGGTCTTCTTGCCCAATCCTTGACCAGGACTTCTTTGCCTAGCCCTTTGCCAGGACTTCTTGCCTAGTGTACCTAGGACTTCTTCCTGGGCACTCAGTGAACAAGTTAGATCACAATAACATCTTAACTTCTTAACCCTATGCCATTATCAAAACCCAAGTTTGACTTAGGTGCTGCCTGCACCAATAGAGGAGTCAGTCAAATCGTGAGGGTACAAGTGTTGTGGGAATGTACTTAGGAAGGCTAACCTTAGGTGGGTGAGTAGACCAGTCGACTGGCCTGGGGGCAGCCGACTGATGAAACTCACAGAAGGGTTTCAGTCCTGGACTAGTCGACTGCCCTGGGGGCAGTCGACAAGTATGCGGCTGGTGAGTTGGCTGAGAATTCAAACGTTGGGGTTGCAACAGTCAAATTTCAGTGGCACCAGTCGACTGCCCTAGGGGCAGTCTAATGGTGGCGAGGGTTTCAGTCCGAGTCCTATTTAAAGAGGATTTCGTGGTAGCTGAGATTCTTGACGAATCATGTCTTGGTTAAAGGCAAGATAGTAGTCTTTGTGCTCAGAGGTTTGCTTGGGATTGTGGCGAGGTTTCTCCACCCACAAGGAGTAACGAGAGCTAGCCGGAGGTTATCCGGGGAGTGATCCACCAACGAATTCTTGGATTAGTCATCTGTCCGAGGTGGATACCAAGTAAATCTTCGCTGTTAACATTGGTTAGTATTGTTTTATTGTTTTTATTGTATATTCCGCTTGCGCAACTAACCATGTAGGAAGAAAAACTTCGAAGAAACGCTATTCACCCCCCTCTAGCATACGGAATCGATCCAACAATTGGTATCAGAGCGAAGGACCGCACTAGATTGGACTAACCGCCGAGGGAGCACACGCTAGAGGAGAAAACAATGGAAGACAAGTTGGGTGAAGATATCTACACTCCACCGTCCTACGACCATGAAGATTTTGGGTATTGTATGTCACGGATGGAGACGTGGTTCGGAATGGAGTGGGACCTTCGGATTGCGCTTGAACAGCCCTTCGAGATTCCAAAGGATAAGCACGGGAAGAGGCTTAGACCTAGATATTGGAATCAAGAATAAGAAAATCAATCCAAGGCGAATAAAAAGGTAATTGATATATTACTTAACATTTGGCCTACTAATGTTTTGAATGGTGTAGGAGCATACGAAAATGTACACGATCTATGGAAAAAGTTAGAAGAAATCCATAAAACCCCTACATGAGATCAATTAGTGGAAGATGCCGAGGAAGTGAACTCAATAGCCCAAGAAGAGGAGAAAAAGGAAGAAAAATCATCTACCTCCTCAAGTGAAATGGAAGAAGAGAGTGAGAGGTCCTCCACCTCATCCAGAGAAGAAGAAGAAGAAATATCAGTTTCAAGAATTGAGGGGGAGGAGAGATCCATTTCTATACTAGAGCAAGAAAAAGCTCCAACCTCCACCAAAGTCAAGACCAAGGACCATATCACATTCTTTGGATGCAACGAAAAGGGGCAATACAAGGACAAGTGCCCGAAAGGTAAGAAGTAGGTACTCTCTAAACCCGGGTCCATTCAATTTAAATCTAACATGAATTGTAGGAATGGAGAAGCCCAAGAAAAGAAAAAGAAGATTCGATGCTTCACGTGTGGTGCGCTAGGACACTACCACACGAAATGCCCAAAGAGTGGAGAGCTCAGGAAAATGGATCACTTGAGAAGATGGGAGAAGGAGCAAAGAAAGAAGAGGAGCTCACATCAAGGAGGAACTACAAGGGTAAGGGAGGTAATGTAACGCCCGAAAATTCTCGAAACTAATTTTAGAAGTATCTTAGAATTTATTCCAAATTTATGGATATTTTTATAGAATTTTTCCGTAAACGAAAGTGGCAAAAAGGGTTATAAACAGAAATTCGCGTAAGTGGGAATCGAACCCTTCACCTACGCTGAGAGAGACGAATGGGCGAACCAGCTACGCTGGTTTGTTTTTGTTGAAATAGATTGAGCGAAACAATAGATAAGGTATAATTAGGTAAATTCGCCCCCATAAGTATAAATAGATAATTAAGGAGAGAAGTTTTATTTTCCCTCAACTCAAACCCTTCCTCGCCCAAACCAGCCGCACGCCGCCCTCTTCTCTCCTCTTGGGCGAAACCACACCAAGCCTAGGGTTTTCCTCCGGTGGCCGGCCAAGGCTCTCCTCCGAGAGATTTTCCAATATTCGGAATCCCCACGACGAGAGGAACGCGTGAGCGCGAAGAAATCTCCGAGACTCCGAGTTTCTCCGGAACCTCCGACGCCATTCTTGGTTGTAAGTCCAAGATATCGAGGTAAGTACTGCTCACCTGCAGTAAGAGGCGGTTTTCCGCAAGAATTTCCCCTTAAAAGTTTTAAAGGAGATATTTACTTTTAGTTTAAGATTTTGCATGTGATCTTAGTTCATTATATGCTTATATATATTTGATAGAGTATCCTATGTGAGTTTAGGGTGTAAGAAATCTACAAGAAAAGAAAAGAAAGATGAAGAAAAAGAAAAGAGAAGGCCAAGGCCTTACGAAATCCCCAAAAGTCAAGACTTAGGGATTTGGGCACACAAGGTGTTCGATAAAATGCCAAGGCATTTAAAGGTAAGAAAGAAAAGAAAGAAAAGCTATTTTATTTTCTAAGGCCAGTACCCGGCGTCCAAGGGCGTCGTTAAAGAAATCCAGGTGTCCAATTCCAAGGTCTTGGCCCTGGTAGACCAAGGTCTGCTCTATTAGGATTGGCGGCTCGCTACCCCAACCTTTTAGGGAACGCGCATAAGATGGTACTTACGTCTTAAGTGGATCCAAGTGAGTTATTATTTTCAAGTATATGCTTTAGCAAAGTTTTCTAAATTTAAGGAAGTTTTCTAAAAGTTAAAGAAAGATTTAAAGTTAATGAATTGCTAAAGTTTCAAGTTAAGCCAAGTAAAAGTGAGTTAAGATTTATTAATGCTTGAGTATGCATGTTTTGAGTTCTACATGTTTTAGTGTTTCTTTTAAGCATAAAAGTATCTCATGTGATTTCACATTGTTTAAAAAGCATGCTTGCACATTCGAGATTTTGTGAGCTAGATAGTACTTGCTAAGCTTTATGCTTATTAGTTGCATTTTCCTCTTGCTGCAGGTAAGGATAAAGGTAAGCAATTCTGAAGGAAGGCGACAAGGCGGTGCTGAGTAACGTGTGTGTGGTGGCTGACCTTGGAGAGGTCCTTGGGACGAGACAGTTTAGCTCATTTGAAATGCAATGTTTAAGGTTTCCAAATTCTAAGTTATTGTGTTATGGAGTTTATTAAACATTTATGCTTCGGATAGTTTTACATGCTCAATTTTATAGAATGAAGATTCCCTGTCATTTCAATTAGTATGCATACTTTTGTGAATGCACTAGATGAGCAAGGGCATGAGTAGTTTAGCATGTTGATACATTGAATTATAGACTTATTCTTGAGCTTATTATTACCTTTTGGACTAAGTCCTAATTGTGCTTAAAATGCTTGTAAATTCGGTAGAAAGGTAAGATTTACATTCTATGAAGTTCTAGAAATGTTATAGAGTCTGATAAGTGGAGGTTGGATAGGTAGAAATGCTTAGGAGTTATTTGATGCATGTGCCAAGATGTTGTTAGTCTCCTTTTGAATTAAGTTTCCATTGCTTTAAATATGCTTAGAAAAAAATTACATTCATATCCCATAATGTTTTAGCAATATTATAGAACCTTGTGTGATGAGTTTAAATGTATGACTATTAAAGTTAGAATATCATTCTTAGATACACTTAAATACAAAGTTTAAGAAAGTTCCGCATTTTTAGTCGTGCATTAGAGTCAAGAAGTAGACAAGTAACGGTCCATCTAAGGTAGAGAAGGCGGGGCGCTACAGGTTGGTATCAGAGCAGTTCCCATTCTCCAGCATCCCACACACATCAGCATCAACCTTGCTGTCTTCAAGTAAGAAAGCTTTAAGTTTCAGTTTTCTATTGCTCCTTTACTTAATTGCAGTATAGAGAAATGGTTAAGTACTTACTCATATGTGCATAGAATAAGGAAGCATGTTTAATACCTTAGTATCACGGAATCATGTTTAATCCCTAGAATGGATATTAGGTTACTAAGTAAGAAAACAAGTTCTATACCTAGAAATATAGTAGTGATTCTTGTTCCCTTATGCATTATTAGATGACAAGAAGAGGCCGAGCTCCTAATGCAAGGAACAGAACTCCAGTTCAAGATAACAATGAGCCTAGCACAGAACAGCCAAACCTGATGGCAGTCATTGCTCAAATGCAAGCTCAGATTACAGAACAACAGAAGACCATCGCTACACTGATGGCAAATCAGCACCCAGTGCCCCCCTACACCACCCACAGCAGGAGTGGGAACTCCAGTGGTGGCTGAAGTTCCACCAGTCACACAGGAGACCCCTGCCGTGAATCGAAGACAAGAAGCATAACTCGTCCAGTGGCAGAGGCTGAAACCCGAAAGCTTCTCAGGCACGACTGAGCCCTGGGATGCCCAGGCTTGGTTCAAGACTTTAGAGAGCACAATGGAGCTTCTTGACTGGCAAGAAGTCGAGAAGGTCAAATGTGCCTCCTTCTGCCTAACTGGAGATGCTCGTATGTGGTGGGAGCGAGTCAAGAGTAAGAGGATAGTCAACCAGATGAGCTGGGCAGATTTCGAGCAAGAGTTCTATGAGGAGTTCTTCCACATGCGGGTTACCAACAAGCACTACGAGGACTTCATGGAGTTCAGACAAGGTAACCTACCAGTGGGAGAAGCAGTCGCGAAGTTCAACAGACTAGCTCGCCTCTGCCCAGAGCTAGTCAGCACAGAGAAGGAGCGAGTCAGACTGATGCTCCGCATGCTGAACCCTGAAATAGCACTCAACGTGAACAGCGGAACGCACCGACCCCAGACCAGCGAGGAGTTGGTCAGTAGTGCTCTAATCTCAGAGCACTATCTGAATAGCATCAAGGCACAGCAAACACAGCAGAAGCCAGTCCTGATTGAGAACAAGACAACCGGAGGCCAGAAGCCTCAGCCAAATAACCAGAACTGGAAGAACAAGAACCACAAAAGGAAGCAGTGGCCTGGCAGCCAAAAAGGAAACCCAGAGAACAAGCAAGCTAGGTATCCACCTTGTCCTAAGTGTGGGAGGACCCATCCAGGAGCATGCCTTTTGGGTATAACTGGATGCTACTCATGTGGACAAGAGGGACACAGATCCAAAGACTGCCCAGCCAAGTTTAAGGTACTTCCTCAGCAGTCCGTATAGTATGGAGGCAAGCCTCAGTTACATTACGTGCCTACTATACTGGAGTGACCTCAGATCAGTCAGGGAGGGTTGGAAGCAGCACCAGTTCCAACCAATGCCAGAGTCTTTTCCCTCACGAAGGAAGAAGCTGCCAGCGCCTCCACGGTCGTATCAGGTCAAATAGTAATTTTTCAGCATTTAGCTACTACACTGTTTGACACTGGGGCGACCCATTCTTTCGTATCAGTACCTTTTGCTAGTAAGTTACAGGTGCCTGCAGAGAGATGGGAGTCCAGATTTCTGACAACTCTCCCTTCAGGGGAGATCATGGAATCCACCCAGCGGCTTCGGGCTGTGCCAATCAAGATTTCAGACCGAGAGCTATATGTCGATCTGATAGTCCTTGCGATGCAAGACTTCGACATCATACTGGGCATGGATTTCCTTAGTAAGTACAGCGCTTCAGTGGACTGTCGTAGAAGGAAGGTGGTTTTCAGCCCAGAAGGGGAACCACCACTCGAGTTTCAAGGAGCCCCAAAGAGGAAGACTCAGAAATTCCTCTCAGCCTTGGCAGCCCACCAGATGCTAGAGCAAGGGTGTCCTGGTTTTCTTGCACACGTAGTGGACTCAGAAGCAAAGAAAGAACTTAAGCAGGAGGATGTATGGGTAGTCTGCGAATATCCAGAAGTGTTCCCAGAAGAACTACCTGGACTACCGCCCAACAGGGAGGTGGAATTTGAGATTGAACTGGTGCCAGGTACCGGTCTGGTCTCAAAAGCCCCATATCGTATGTCTCCTGCAGAGCTGAAAGAATTACAAGAGCAACTCCAGGAGCTACTAGACAAGGGTTTTATCCGCCCGAGTCATTCACCCTGGGGAGCTCCTGTACTTTTCGTCAAGAAGAAGGATGAGTCTATGCGTCTGTGCATAGACTACAGAGCTCTGAACAAGGTAACCATCAAGAACAAGTACCCCTTCCTAGAATAGATGATTTATTTGATCAACTCAAAGGGGCTACAGTGTTCTCGAAGATAGATCTGCGTTCTGGGTATCATCAGTTAATGGTTAAAGAAAGTGACATCCCCAGGACGACCTTCAGGACAAGATACGGCCACTACGAATTTGTAGTGATGCCTTTTGGAGTAACCAATGCTCCAGCAGTCTTCATGGAGCTGATGAACCACATCTTCAGGGAGTATCTCGATAAATTCGTCATTGTATTTATTGATGATATTCTCATATACTCACAGACTCCAGAGGACCATGCTACACACTTGAGGATAGTGCTGCAGATCCTTCAGCAGGAGAAGCTCTATGCAAAATTCTCAAAGTGTGAGTTTTGGCTGGATCAGGTGACCTTCCTAGGTCACATTGTATCCAAAGAAGGCATTCAAGTTGATCCAGCCAAGATAGAAGCAGTCAGCAACTGGTGTAGACCCAAGAATGCCAGTGAAATCAGAAGCTTCTTAGGCCTGGCAGGGTATTACAGAAAATTTGTGGAGGACTTTTCCAGAGTAGCCTCTCCTCTCACAGCCCTGACCAGAAAGAATCAGAAGTTTGAGTGGTCAGATAAATGCGAGCACAGCTTCCTAGAACTGAAGAAAAGATTGACTAGTGCTCCCATCCTGACTGTTCCAGAGGGTGACAAGGCCTTTGACATCTACAGTGATGCATCCAAGATGGGCCTTGGAGCTGTCCTCATGCAAGACGGTAAAGTAATCGCATATGCCTCCAGACAGCTCAAGGACTACGAGAAGAATTACCCTACGCATGACCTTGAGCTAGCAGCTGTGGTCTTTGCACTGAAGCTCTGGAGACACTACCTGTATGGAGTGCAGTGCAGAATCTTCACAGACCATCAGAGTTTGAAGTACTTCTTCACTCAGAAGGAGCTGAATATGAGGCAGCGCAGGTGGCTAGAGTTGGTCAAAGATTATGACTGTGAAATCCTCTACCACCCAGGTAAAGCTAATAAAGTGGCAGATGCACTGAGCAGAAAATCCTGTGCAGCACTGATGTCCCTATCATCACTGTCTCCACCACTTCAGAAAGAAATAAAAGATTTTGGAGTCGAGGTTATGGTTGGGTAATTTTCTGCATTGACCCTAGAGTCAACCCTGCTTATAGATATACAAGAAAAGCAAGATCAAGACCCAGAGATCCAGAAGATCAAGCAGGGGATCCAAGAGGTAGAAGATTCAGAGTTTCGAGTATCAAATAGTGGCATCCTCTATCTTGGAGACCGCCTTTGCGTCCCCAATGATGAGTACCTAAGAAAGAGTATTTTAGAAGAAGCCCACAGTACCCCGTACTCTATGCATCCTGGTTCTACCAAGATGTACCAAGATTTAAAGCAAAGGTTCTGGTGGTCTGGACTCAAGCGAGACGTGGCCAGATATATCAGTACCTGCTTGACCTGCAAGAGAGTCAAAGCAGAGCACCAGAGACCAGGTGGAGTTCTGCAGCCTATTCAGATTCCAGAATGGAAATAGGAAGATATTTCCATGGATTTCATAGTGGGACTACCCAGAACAACGAATGGATATGATGCAATCTGGGTAATAGTAGACAGATTGACTAAGTCTGCCCACTTCCTAGCCATCAGGATCTCCTATTCCTTGGAACAACTAGATCAGTTATACCTCAAGGAGATCGTCAGACTACATGGAGTCCCTAAGACTATCATTTCAGATAGGGACAGTAGGTTCACTTCGCACTTCTGGGATTGCGTACAGATAGCTCTAGGCACCAAACTGAAGTTTAGCACAGCTTTCCATCCTCAGACAGATGGTCAGACAGAGAGGGTTAATCAAGTACTAGAGGATATGCTCAGAGCTTGTGCTTTAGATTTCAAGGGCAGTTGGTGCAGATATTTGTGCTTAGCGGAATTTGCTTACAACAATAGTTATCAGGCCACTATCGGCATGGCACCCTATGAGGCTTTATATGGACGGAGGTGTAGATCTCCTATCTGCTGGTACAAGGGTGGTGAGAGGCAAGAGTTAGGCTTACAGACAGATCTTATAGATGATACCGCCGTAGCCATACAGCAGATCCGCCAGAGAATAGAAACAGCTCAAAGCCGCCAGAAGAGATATGCTGATACACGGCGCAGACCATGAGAATTTGAAGTTGGGGATACAGTGTTCCTCAAAGTGGCTCCCATGAAGGGAGTAATGCATTTTGGGAAGAAGGGCAAGCTAAGTCCCAGATATGTAGGACCATACCCCATCACTAGAAGAGTTGGCAAAGTAGCTTATGAGTTGGAGCTACCTCAGGAGATGTCAGCTATCCACAACGTATTTCATGTTTCTATGCCGAAGAAGCATATCCCAGATGCCACCCAGGTGATAGAGCCACAGACGGTACAAGTTCGCGAAGATCTCAGTTATGATAGTCGCCCTATTCAGATAATAGACCAAGCAGTTAAGAAATTGCGAAACAAGGAGGTACCATTAGTGAAAGTCATATGGCAAAATCACAGAGTAGAAGAGGCAACATGGGAACCAGAGGACAGCATGAGGCAGAAATACCCAGAGTTGTTTTAAGTTCGAGGACGAACTTTTTATAAGGTATGGGGGATTGTAACGCCCGAAAATTCTCGAAACTAATTTTAGAAGTATCTTAGAATTTATTCCAAATTTATGGATATTTTTATAGAATTTTTCCGTAAACGAAAGTGGCAAAAAGGGTTATAAACAGAAATTCGCGTAAGTGGGAATCGAACCCTTCACCTACGCTGAGAGAGACGAATGGGCGGACCAGCTGCGCTGGTTTATTTTTGTTGAAATAGATTGAGCGAAACAATAGATAAGGTATAATTAGGTAAATTCGCCCCCATAAGTATAAATAGTTAATTAAGGAGTGAAGTTTTATTTTCCCTCAACTCAAACCCTTCCTCGCCCAAACCAGCCGCACGCCGCCCTCTTCTCTCCTCTCTTGGGCGAAACCACACCAAGCCTAGGGTTTTCCTCCGGTGGCCGGCCAAGGCTCTCCTCCGAGAGATTTTTCGATATTCGGAATCCCCACGACGAGAGGAACGCATGAGCGCGAAGAAATCTCCGAGACTCCGAGTTTCTCCGGAACCTCCGACGCCGTTCTTGGTTGTAAGTCCAAGATATCAAGGTAAGTACTGCTCACCTGCAGTAAGAGGCGATTTTCCGCAAGAATTTTCCCTTAAATGTTTTAAAGGAGATATTTACTTTTAGTTTAAGATTTTGCATGTGATCTTAGTTCATTATATGCTTATATATATTTGATAGAGTACCCTATGTGAGTTTAGGGTCTAAGAAATCTACAAGAAAAGAAAAGAAAGATGAAGAAAAAGAAAAGAGAAGGCCAAGGCCTTACGAAATCCCCAAAAGTCAAGACTTAGGGATTTGGGCACACAAGGTATTCGATAAAATGCCAAGGCATTTAAAGGTAAGAAAGAAAAGAAAGAAAAGCTATTTTATTTTCTAAGGCCAGTACCCGGCGTCCAAGGGCGTCGTTAAAGAAATCCAGGTGTCCAATTCCAAGGTCTTGGCCCTGGTAGACCAAGGTCTGCTCTATTAGGATTGGCGGCTCGCTACCCCAACCTTTTAGGAAACGCGCATAAGATGCTACTTACGTCTTAAGTGGATCCAAGTGAGTTATTATTTTCAAGTATATGCTTTAGCAAAGTTTTCTAAATTTAAGGAAGTTTTCTAAAAGTTAAAGAAAGATTTAAAGTTAAAGAATTGCTAAAGTTTCAAGTTAAGCCAAGTAAAAGTGAGTTAAGATTTATTAATGCTTGAGTATGCATGTTTTGAGTTCTACATGTTTTAGTGTTTCTTTTAAGCATAAAAGTATCTCATGTGATTTTACATTGTTTAAAAAGCATGCTTGCACATTTTGAGATTTTGTGAGCTAGATAGTACTTGCTAAGCTTTATGCTTATTAGTTGCATTTTCCTCTTGCTGCAGGTAAGGATAAAGGTAAGCAATTCTGAAGGAAGGCGACAAGGCAATGCTGAGTAATGTGTGTGTGGTGGCTGACCTTGGAGAGGTTCTTGGGACGAGACAGTTTAGCTCATTTGAAATGCAATGTTTAAGGTTTCCAAATTCCAAGTTATTGTGTTATGGAGTTTATTAAACATTTATGCTTCGGATAGTTTTACATGCTCAATTTTGTAGAATGAAGATTCCCTGTCATTTTAATTAGTATGCATACTTTTGTGAATGCACTAGATGAGCAAGGGCATGAGTAGTTTAGCATGTTGATACATTGAATTATAGACTTATTCTTGAGTTTATTATTCCCTTTTGGACTAAGTCCTAATTGTGCTTAAAATGCTTGTAAATTCGGTAGAAAGGTAAGATTTACATTCTATGAAGTTCTAGAAATGTTATAGAGTCTGATAAGTGGAGGTTGGATTGGTAGAAATGCTTAGGAGTTATTTGATGCATGTGCCAAGATGTTGTTAGTCTCCTTTTGAATTAAGTTTCCATTGCTTTAAATATGCTTAGAAAAAAATTACATTCATATCTCATAATGTTTTAGCAATATTATAGAACCTTGTGTGATGAGTTTAAATGCATGACTATTAAAGTTAGAATATCATTCTTAGATACACTTAAATACAAAGTTTAAGAAAGTTTCGCATTTTTAGTCGTGCATTAGAGTCAAGAAGTAGACAAGTAACGGTCCGTCTAAGGTAGAGAAGGTGGGGCGCTACAGGTAATTCCTAACCCTAGGTTAAAATATAATTTAATTTCAAATTCCTCCTTGCATATTAAAAATAATGTTAATCATTCATCCATGCATGCTAGACATCATGAAAATTGCTTACTTGTGCATAATTTTGGATTTAGATACAATGATAGGAATATGGCTAACAAGGTAGACCAACACCCTAGGAAAATCATACATCATGATCAACCTAGAACCTTAAGACCTAAGGATCATGACATTAATCCCAAGAAGGGAAGGAAAATGCCTAGAAAGGAGGGTAGGTCTAGGAATGTCCAAAGTGGACATATGGACACTAAGGTTAAACACTTAGAAGGGAAAATCAAGCCTTGAGGGCAAGGCTTGGTAAATTAGAAAAGACCCTAGAAAGATTCACGGTTGGATCAAAGGGTCTAGACATGGTGTTGGGTAGTATAAAACCCAACTATGATAGATCGGATTTGGGTTACCGATCTAAGACCTCCAAGTCCAACAAAAAGAAGTGTGCTGGGGAAGCATACAACTATGGCAAGGAGGGAAAGCCCAAGGATGGCAAGGGGGTGTCATTCAAAGGTAACAAGAATGACTTAACCAAAGACAATGTGTCTAGGGTTAAAAGGATTCATTGTGTAGGCCAAGAGTCACCGGTGGCACACCGGTGTGGCTTAGTATGGATTGAGTCACCTAGGGAGGTGGCTAGGGCTAAGAGCTCAAGGGGAAGCTCTAGGAGCCTTTGGGGTTCATGGTAAATGGATCTCAAGAGTTTCTCCCCTAGGAAATTAGGTGAAATGTGCCAAAAAGGGTTGGAAGACTTGGGTAAGTCTTAATCCTAGGTATTGGCACAATAAAAGGAGAATTAGGGAGGAAAAAGGTGAAAATAGGGTTATATTGGATAAAATTAAGGTTTAATAGGAAAATACCATATAAGTCAGTGCTAGAAATGTATCATGGCCAGGTATTAGAAGATATATCAAGGAAATGCCACAATTAGAACTTTTGGAGGTGTTCTAAATGATACATTTTAGGATAAGCTGAGTTTTGTGCCAATCATGGGATCTGGAGTACATTTACTTGGAAACATATTTTTCCCAAGTAGATATAGGCTTCACAGATCTCCCCACAAAATTTTAGATTTTTTGGTGATTTATAGAATTATTTAGGCATTTCTGAAATTGGGCTGAAAAACTTGAAATTCAGGTATCAGTCAACTACCCTAGGGGCAGTCGACTGATCCGAAGTGAATTCAGCCTTGGAACCATTCTGTGAGTTTTCGCAGTCGACTGCCCATGGGGCAGTCGACTGATCCATTAAGTTAAGTGTAAAAGGCCTATTAGATGATCAGAAATTGCAAGATTAAAATCATAGGAAAATGCTATGCTATATTGAGAGATTTTATGCCATAATTTGATATTATGGGTTGAAATTCAATGAATGATATTAAATGATAAATGTTTGGTGAATGAAAGGATATGGAAGTTTTCCGTAAGGTATCTAGGATTAAGAAAGAAAGAAGGGAGAGTTGAGAACAATTCCTTGTGTAAATTGATGATGGTTAGAATTGGCAAACACAAGGAATCATGAGTAGATTTTAAAGTTAATAAAAATGCCAAACTTTTGAGGAAAATAGAGGATTGTACCAAAAGTCAAGCACATTTGATATGTTCATGGAATCATAGTTTGTTGGATCAAGAAAACCGATAGAGGGGGGGGTGAATATCGGAAATCATTTTTCGGAAAATTTAGAGCAAGTACGCAGCGAAAATTAAAAATAACAACACGGAGACACGGTCGATTTTACTTGGTTTAGAGCCTGGGGCGACTCCTACTCCAAGGCCCACGGTCGTTGACCGTTTACTTTGGGCAATTCTATATAAGGCGCAAATAGTTTACAAAAGATTATTACAAAATTAAGTACAGTAAACTTAAATCGCTCTTTTACCGACGTCCGGGGTGGATCGACTTTTTTGGAGCAGCGGGACGTCGTTGGCTCGAGTTGGAAGGATTCCAAGGCGAAGCGCAAGAGTAGAAGAGCATAGAAGCATTGATTGGAAGTTGTTGTTGAAGCTTGGGGTCGAGGGCCCTTTATATAGGGCCTGGGGGCGCCCGGGACGTCGGGGGCGCCACCCACGTGTCACCCGATCCGCCAATTCCTCGGTCAGCGTCTGATCCCTTTATCTTCGGGATCCGCTTTGACCGGGGCGCCTGGAGCACTGGGGGCGCCCGGGTTGACCGGGTCAAACTCTATCCCTTGGCTTCGCGAGGGTGCGCTTTGGCAGCTTGCGCTTGGGGGTGCCCGGGGCGCTGGGGGCGCCCGGGAGCAGCAGGGGTGCCCGGGAGCACGGGGGCGCCCGGGAGCACGGGGGCGCCCGGGAGTTGTACTGTCGAAGCCTGTTTTTGTAACTTGTGTTTTGTGTTCACCATGGGGGCGCCCGGGACACTCCGGGCGCCCTGGTCAGCTGTTGCCTCATTCCTTTGAGGCTCTCTGAGCCGCAGACACACGTTCCTTCGGTCCTGCATCCAAGGTTAGTCCAAAACACAATGAAACAATAAAATATTTATTTATATAGCCTTAGCTGTCTTGGTTCTGACTTTCGAACTCCAAAATGGAGCCCTAGGTCGAACCGACGCCTAATGTTCCCTCGACAGGGAACGCGTCCTCACATACTCCTCTCGGGAGAATGTACCTGATGCCAACCGCTCCTTTGGTTGGACTTTTGCCTGACGGGCCTTTGCCAGGTCTTAGATACCGAGCTTTCCTTCGCCCGGTGCCTAGCATTCCTTCGCTAGGTCTTGGATACTAGCAGTCCTTCGCCAGTTGCCTAGCAGTCCTTCACTAGGGCTTGGATACTGGCAGTCCTTCGCCAGGTGCCTAGCAGTCCTTCGCTAGGGCTTTGTATCCTGGCAGTCCTTCGCCAGGTGCCTAGCAGTCCTTCGCTAGGGCTTTGTATCCTGACAGTCCTTCGCCAGGTGCCTAGCATTCCTTCGCTAGGACTTTGTCTCTGCACACTTGAGTAACATTGTTAGCTCACAAATAAACTTAACTTTGAATCCTTTGCCAATATCAAATCAAGGTTCGATATGGTGCTTCCTGCACCAACAATCTCTCCCTTTTTGATTTATGGCAACACAATTCAATGTTAAGTAAAAACATATACAGTTTAAGCAAAAAGATAAAAACACAATGAAGTATGAACAGAATATATTTTTAAAGAAATTCTTTATTTCTCATACTCCCCCTAAAACCTTGAATTCTTGTGTTAAAACACTTAACTTTGACCTTTCCTCCCCCTTTGACATATATGAAAAATATACATGGGCGAAAAAAAAGTTTTCTAATAGAGAGTTTTTGAGTTTGTGTAAAACTTCTAATTTTTTTTTTTGACAAAGTGTTTAAAAAGCATTTGCATAAAAACTTTTTACACTTAGACAATTTTCCATTTTGCAAACCTAAATTTTGTTTTAAAAAAACTTTTACTTACAAGGCTTTGCAAAAAGGAATTTTACTTAGGCCAAATTTGAAGTCAAATTTCTAAAAAAAAGTTCAACTTTGAGAATTGAAAAAAAAATTGTTTTTAAAATAATTTGCACACTTAGACGAATTTGCTTGGAAATACTTTGTGTATTTTGAAAAATAAAATTTGTAAAGCTTCTAGACAAGTTTTTCACCAAAAAAACTCTACCTAGAAACATTTGCCAAAATTTTCTACTAGTTTTTGCTCAGACAAATTTTGTTTACTAAGAAGAAGAATTTTACTTAAGAAAAAAACATACACTTAAGAAATTTTGAAATACTTAGAAATGCTTAGAAATTTTTGAAGCACTTTTAAAGAAAATTAAACAAAATTTCCTTTCTCTCCCCCTTAATGTGAAATTCTTCTCCTTCTGTTTTAGACCATTTCTAAGTTCAGTTTTGAAAAAGATATTTTGAAAAACTTCTGAGTATCACACAGGAAATTCTTAGTTAAGAGCAACTCGAAGTTTTCAATAAAGTTTCTTTAAAAAGGAAAAAGTTTAAGGAGAAAGTTTGTGTATCAGAGCCTATGAGTTTTGAAAACATAAAAATACTTAGTATAATTCTTGAAAGTATAGCAAAAAGCTTAAATTTCTAGATTAAATCCATTTTGAAGAGTATTGTCAGCTCCAAAAAAAATTTTGAAAAAAAAATTTCCTTAAAAAAATGTAGAAAAGATTTTTCAAGTACTTTTGAGATAAATTATGATTTGAAACGCATAAGTACTTTTAGAAAAGTGTTAGACTTTGAAAAATATGAGTAATTTTTGAAACGTATTAGACTTTGAAAAATATAATGTTTTACTTGACTAGGTTTCTTTTCCAGTCTGACACAATCCTAGGAAACCTTGTTGACTACAAGGACATTTTCCTAAGTGTCCTGAAAATTCTCCAACCCATGTAAATATTATTTCAAAAATAATTTCATAAGCCACAACAATAATAGCATTTTGAAAAACTTATATTTTCAGCAAGGATTTTGAAGATATAGTTCATGAAAATATGTTATTAAATAATTTCAAAACAGATAATTATTAATAAAAATTTTTCAGAAATTCTTCTTTTGATTCAGCCTCCCCCTAAATTTGACACATCCTAAGAGTCCTAGTAAATTATGCAGTGGACCTTCCTCTGTGTCTTTAGGGTTTACCAAAATCAAAAGAATAGCTTTGAAGTATGATAATTTTTAAGAAGATAATTTTTGAAAACACAACTTGGAATGATAGCATGGTTTTCGAAAATCATTTTGAAATGATGATAATTTTTCAAAGAGATAGTAATATACGAGGGTTTTTGAATCAAAATTTTGAAAACCTTATTTTGAGATGATAGTGAGTTTTAGAGCATAAGGTTTTTGAAAAAAAATCTAAATTTATTAAAAAATCCAAAAAAAACTCCCCCTGTATCTGACACTGTCTGACTTTATCTAAGTACCTTAAGGGACTTCAGTGTGGATCAGGTTTGACTATGTTGACTAGGGTTTGACTATGTTGACTATATTTGACTAATCAATGACTGAATCAAACAAGCCCTAGATTCTCTTTAAAGTAAGTATATTGTGATATTTAACATGAAATTCAATATTTTGAAAAAACTGTTAGAGTTGAAAAAGTAGGGTATAGTAAACAGAGTTAATTTGAAAACTAGAGATAATTTTCAATAACTTTTGAAAGCACTTTGAGTTTTATTTAGAAAGATAGTGACATATTCTTTTACGTCCTAGATATCTCACCCAGTTCTACGTGATCAAACATGTTAACCTTCTGGGTTTTGTGAGATAAATATTTTAATAGAAAGATTTATTTTGAAAAATTGAATTAACTTTGAAAACTATTTTAATGAATGCTAACTTTATTTTGAAAAAGTAGTTGAGTCTAAGATCAATTGAAATTTGTGTTAAATTTGAATTTGACAAGAAGTAACTTGAATTTGAATTTCAAAAATTGGCTTCCAGGTCTTGGCGAGGCACTAGGCCTTCTTTGGCCGTAGCCTTATTGGATCATCAACCCTTTCCCTGACAAAGCCTTTTAGTGAAATTTCATTTTCAAAAATTACTTTTTGAAAAATTCTGGTCTAACTAGTTTGGGTCTTGGATCGGTAGCTTCGGCTAGTTCCGCCAAGATGGCTTCCCTTACGTACTATCATCTCACCTCCACCCAATACTATGTTGTTCAAATTTCAATTAACTAATTTAGTCCTTACCTAATTCTAAGCAAAAAAAAACACAAAAATAAAAAGAAACACATAATTAAAACAAACAATTGTCTAAGTAAGGTCACAATTGGAGTAATACTCCGGATTTTCGAAATCAGCAAGATTATGAATTAAATTTTCTAACTTATTGACCTTATGTTTTAGGGTTTCATTTTCTTGTTTCAATTTTCTGAAATTTGCTTTAATTAAGTTACATGAATCAATCACATTATTCAAGGTAAATAACGGATTTTCAAATACTGTAAATTTATCTTTGTTGATTGTTTGTCCGGCATTCTTGGTATCTCTTTTATCTGTGCATTCACTTTTGTAATGCCCGAACTCCTGGCACTTGAAGCATGCATTGAATGCGACTTTTGTCCTTTCGTGCTTTTGGAACTGATTCCTTTGTCGTCGTCGGTGGTGTCGTTCGAATCTTACGAGTAGGACACACACTTTGCTAGTGCCCTCTCTCCCTGCATGTGTAACAAATTACATGATTAAAATCTGAATTTACACTTTTACCTTTTGGTTCTTTATTGGGAAGCTCCCCCTTGATTCTTGCCGCCTCGGATCTAGGCTCATCTTCTGATTCTGTGTCTGGGTCGGACTCGGGTACTGGTTGAAGCTCCTTCTTTAGTGGTTCTTTAGGAGTTTTCCCTGCAATAAAATTTACACCTTCCTCGACTATTATAGTATCTATTTGATTATTTAATTCTAATTTTGAAAAGAATTCGAAATCGGTTACCGTCTCAGTCAATTCGTCGTCTAATTCTGGTTCAGACTCTGACTCGGCTGTTTGTGCTTGGACTGAAAGGGCAAGATGATTTACCTGATCTTCTTCTTCATCTGAGATCTCTTGATGATGGTTAACCAATTTTTCCCAAATTTCTCTAGCACATCTACATGGACCTACTAGTTCGAGTTGCTCCTTGGTTAGACCACATTGTAGGATTGCAGTTGTCCTTGCATCGGTCTCTATTTGGTTGAGGGTTCGTTCATCCAGTTTATCCCACTCGATTGATAACTCGTCTTTTATGGGAAAAGAGAATCCCGTTTGGATGATCCGCCATATGTCCATGTGGGCCTTCAGAAGGGACTCCATTAGACTTCTCCAGGAGTTGAAGTTTTTGCCGGAGAAAAGTGGTGGACGGACACTGTTCCATTCTTGATTGGCCATTTAAAACGATAGATCTTGCAAAAAAAAAAAGAAAAAAATAGAACTGTACCAAGACTTGGTCTTGGATTAGTAGTACGGGAGAGAGAGAAATAGCCAAAAAAAATTGCATGAGTTTCGAGGCAGAATAATAAAATATTAAGAAAAAGTTTTGACTAATATTTGAAAATGGTGGCTTTATCAATTTTGATTAATGATGAAAAGATAAGACTTTAATGTTGGGAGAAAATTTGCTCAAATTAATATAGCACGATTTTCGAGAAAAATAATATTAAAAAATGTTTATGATAAATTTTCAAAAAAAGATTATTTTATCAATTCTAACTTATGGTGAAAAAATGAGAATTCAAAATTGAAAAAGACGTAAGGATATTTTAAATTCACCTACAGATATTTTTTATTTGAAATAAAGATCGAGTGGTGTTGCACCATCTCGATTAAAGAAAAGGAAAAGAAATAAAATAAAAAATCGTAAATCCGAAAAAACTTTCAAACTGGTGGTTGCACCAAGTTTGAACTACCCCGCTCTGATACCACTTGTTGGATCGTGAAAACCTATAGAGGGGGGGGGGTGAATATCGGAAATCGTTTTTCGGAAAATTTAGAGCAAGTACGCAGCGGAAATTAAAAATAACAACACGGAGACACGGTCGATTTTACTTGGTTCGGAGCCTGGGGCGACTCCTACTCCAAGGCCCACGGTCGTTCACCGTTTACTTTGGGCAATTCTATATAAGGCGCAAATAGTTTACAAAAGATTATTACAAAATTAAGTACAGTAAACTTAAATCGCTCTTTTACCGACGTCCGGGGTGGATCGACTTTTTCAGAGCAGCGGGACGTCGTTGGCTCGAGTTGGAAGGATTCCGAGGCGAAGCGCGAGAGCAGAAGAGCGTAGAAGCGTTGATTGGAAGTTGTTATTGAAGCTTGGGGTCGAGGGCCCTTTATATAGGGCCTGGGGGCTCCCGGGACGTCGGGGGCCCCCCCCCCCACGTGTCACCCGATCCGCCAATTCCTCGGTCAGCGTCTGATCCCTTTATCTTCGGGATCCACTTTGACCGGGGTGCTTGGAGCGCTGGGGGAGCCCGGGTTGACCGGGTCAAACTCTATCCCTTGGCTTCGCGAGGGTGCGCTTCGGCAGCTTGCGCTTGGGGGCGCCCGGGAGCAACAGGGGCGCCCGGGAGCACGGGGGCACCCGGGATTTGTACTGTCGAAGCCTGTTTTTGTAACTTGTGTTTTGTGTTCACCATGGGGGCGCCCGGGACACTCCGGGCGCCCTGGTCAGCTGTTGCCTCATTCCTTTGAGGCTCTCTGAGCCGCAGACACACGTTC
This sequence comes from Boesenbergia rotunda, assembly GCA_024364735.1. Classification (NCBI taxonomy): domain Eukaryota; kingdom Viridiplantae; phylum Streptophyta; class Magnoliopsida; order Zingiberales; family Zingiberaceae; genus Boesenbergia; species Boesenbergia rotunda. Next base: position 183,233 of record JAGFNQ010006081.1, read on the forward strand.
CTTCGGTCCTGCATCCAGGGTTAGTCCAAAACACAATGAAACAATAAAATATTTATTTATACAGCCTTAGCTGTCTTGGTTCTGACTTTGGATCTCCAAAATGGAGCCCTAGGTCGAACCGACGCCTACTGTTCCCTCGACAGGGAACGCGTCCTCACCTACTCCTCTCGGGAGAATGTACCTGATGCCAACCGCTCCTTTTGTTGGACTTTTGCCTGACGGTCCTTTGCCAGGTCGTAGATACCGAGCTGTCCTTCGCCCGGTGCCTAGCATTCCTTCGCTAGGTCTTGGATACTGGCAGTCCTTCGCCAGTTACCTAGCAGTCCTTCGCTAGGGCTTGGATACTGGCAGTCCTTCGCCAGGTGCCTAGCAGTCCTTCGCTAGGGCTTTGTATCCTGGCAGTCCTTCGCCAGGTGCCTAGCAGTCCTTCGCTAGGGCTTTGTATCCTGACAGTCCTTCGCCAGGTGCCTAGCATTCCTTCGCTAGGACTTTGTCTCTGCACACTTGAGTAACATTGTTAGATCACAAATAAACTTAACTTTGAATCCTTTGCCAATATCAAAACAAGGTTCGATATGGTGCTTCCTGCACCAACATATTTTTCTAGGATAGGGTATATCCTAACAAGTGTATTTGCAAAGTTTTAGGCATTTCAGGTTTTCTAGGATATTCTAGAGGATTCTAGAGTAGAAAACGTGGGTTGTTAAGTTAAGATTAGCTTGACATGGAAAGGTTGTGATATTAAGTTGGGGTATAACTTAACTCGGTGTTACGGTGTCAAGTTGGGTAGAACATGACCTTGGTAAATAAAAATTGGGAGAAGACATAGGTTAAGGGGGAGGTTGTCTCCATGGTTGCCTTAATTTTCATAGAAAATTTTGGGATATATGGTGAATGGACCTTAGGAGGGTTGTTCCTAGAGGCCTAGATGTACCATAGGATGTGCCAAAATAATTGGAGACGGACTTGAGTCTCAATTCTTGGGATTTGGCACGATTAGATGTATGTTTCATGCATGAAAATATGACATTTCGGTCATATAGCATGAAAGTTAGTTTTTGATCTGTAAATGCTATGTAAATCAATGCTAGGGATGCATTGTGGGGTGGCATAGGCAAAGACATCAAGGGGAGATCAAAACTAGGACTTTAGGTCAAGGCTTGATTGAAGTTTTTAGCTAGTTTTGGATTTTGTGTCTAACATGGGAATGGTGATAGATACATGGTGTAATGTATTTTTCCCAAGTAGGTATGAGTACCACAATGTTCTCCACAAAATTTGAGAATTTTTGGAGATTTGTGAAATTTATGGCGCAATTCTGAAATTGGCCAAAAAAATTGATATTCAGAGTATCAGTCGACTGCCCTGGGGGGCAGTCGACTGGTCAAGGCTGATTTGTGTATCAGCAGCTGGTTTGATGTCCAAATGGTGTAAAATAAGTGTATGGGGGGGGGCTAATACACTATGTTTAGGACCATTAGGGATTAAAAGATCCAATAATTGGGATATTGTTGGCATCTTTTTGATGTTAGGCAAAGGGGGAGAAATGTTGGGTTTAAGTTGGGAAACCAAACATTCCTTTGCTAGAAACCCTAAGTTTAGGAGGAGCTAAGATTAAGGGGGAGCATGGTTGCTCCATTCTTGGCGTAAGGGGAACCTGGGAGAGGTTCTTAAAAAACCTTTGTAAGTCCAATGTAGGGGGAGCTTTGGAGAAGCTTTAAAAAGCCCGTTTTGTGTGAAAATTCCAAACATGGAGGGTTAGGTATAGAAAATTCCAAAGCTGGAGGGTTAGGTGTGGAAAAATCCTAACTTGGAGGGTTAGGTGTGAAAAATCCTAACTTGGAGGGTTAGGTGTGAAAAGGCCTAACTTGGAGGGTTAGGTGTGAAAAGTCCTAACTTGGAGAGTTAGGTGTGTGAAAAAGTCCTAACTTGGAGGGTTAGGTGTGGGATGCCTTGGGATAGGATCCCTTTGTGAAAATTCCTAACTTAAAGGGTTAGGTGTAGGATGCCTTGGGATAGGATCCATGTATGCATTGCATATGCATTTGTTTTAGCATGGTTTTTCTATTGACTACTATCTTGTTTCCCTAATTTAAACGTATTGCCAAACATCAAAAAGGGGGAGATTGTTGAGGCAATTTGTGGTCCGGAGTGACCAAGTGTTTTGATGTTTGGGCAAAGAGTTTAAGTTAGGTTTATCCTTGTGTTCTTATATGTGTATGTTGAGTGTGCAGGTTGTACAGGTTACACATATGGACTTGACTGGACGGCCTCGGTACGGTGAAGGGTGGCATGGAGACAAGCTGGAGGCTTGTGTGCACCGAGGGACCTTGGAGAGCAGGGACAATGAGCAGAGGGGTGCGGACATCGAGGCATGCGTGAAGGATTGCAAGGAGCCAAGCTGGAGGCTTGCGTGCATCCGAGGGACGGGAGGCGAAGATGAAGAGGGCACGAAGGCAACAGTCAAGGCTGCGGATGAGGAGTCAGACGAGTCGTGAGGGTACGAGTGCTGTGGGAATGTACTCGGCAAGGGTAACCTTAGGTGGGTGAGTAGACCAGTCGACTGGCCTGGGGGCAGTCGACTGATGAAACTTACAGAAGGGTTTTAGTCCTGGACTAGTCGACTGCCCTGGGGGCAGTCGACTGGTATGTGGCTAGTGAGTTGGTTGCGAATTCAAATGTTAAGGTTGCAACGGTCGAATTTCAGTGGCACCGGTCAACTGCCCTGGGGGCAGTCGACTGGTGGTGAGGGTTTTAGCCCGAGTCCTATTTAAAGAGAACTTCGTGGTGGCTGAGATTCTTGACGAATCTTGTCTTGGTTAAAGGCAAGATAGTAGTCATTATGCTCAAAGGTTTGCTTGGGATTGTGGCGAGGTTTCTCTACCCACAAGGAGCGACGAGAGCTAGCCGGAGATTATCTGGGGAGTGATCCACCGACGGATTCTTAGATTAGTCACCCATCCGGGGTGGATACCAAGTAAATCTTCGTTGTTAGCATTGGTTAGTATTGTTTTATTATTTTTATTATATATTTCGCTTGCGCAACTAACCATGTAGGAAGAAAGACTTCGAAGAAACGCTATTCACCCCCTCTAGCATACGGAATCGATCCAACAATGACTTCTTGAAGTTGGGTTGTCTGATACATTGATCGTTGTATTCCACTCTCCTGAGTAAGTCTCAGGGTCTCGTCTCCCGAGCTGACCTCGGGGCCTTTGCTCATTTTGCCGAGAGGGGCTCGGTACCTGACCTCCAGTGTGACCTCGGGGGACTTTATCTATTCTCTCAAGGTAGTCTCGGGAGCCTGACCCTCGATCTGACCTCGGGGTTTTGATCTTCTCTCCCGAGGTGATCTCGAGAGATCGATGGCTGGTCTGACCTCAAGGCTTGGTTCACCCTCCAAGGTAGTCTCGATTTATCCTCAGAGCTTTGACCTATCAGCTCCTACCACGTAGCTTCCCTGTGCCACGTGTCCACCTTGGGATGCACATCCCTATCACAAGCTCCCCTTCAAGTCTAATCAAAGGAGGTGTGGCTGACTGATTAGACTGGTGGTACAACGAAGGGAAACTACGTATCTGCGGGTCCATATGTTCATTACTTCTCCTTTGGCAGCTTATCAGGGCAAGGAATCAAAACATTCATCCCCTGGCCCGAGGCAGTCTTTTGAATTAGTCGAAAAAGGCTCTACGAGTTTTGAGGTGCGACAATGATAGTTGTCTATGACCCATTAAAAGCGCATGAGGTCTCTTAACGGTGACAGAACATCTCTACGAATATAGCCTTGCCACGTACCCAGATCTTTTCTTTGCGATCTCCTACTGATATGCGACGCAAGGCCATACCAAATGACGGTCATAAAGAGGGATGACGCATTGACATCAACATCCACGTGTCGCACCCCCATTGTCCACACGAGGGCGGCCTCTCCTTTATAAAAAGGGAACGCAGAAGCGTCCTTCTATCTTCTTGCATTGCCGACTATCAGAGACTGCGCGTCCCATCTCCGTTCACCAAAATTCCCCTCTGCTGAGGCTTCTTTTCCCTGCATAAGTCTTGTTCACCTTTCTTCTTGTCCTCTTCTGTACCATGGGTAAGGAAGGAAAGGGAAAGAGAACTTGGGGTGCAAAAGAGAAACAGGAGGGGAAACTAGTCTACCGTCCGGAGTGGTATGAAGCCACTTTGTCTAGAGTAAAGGTAGACACCCTTCGAGCCGCCTGCGATGCGTATGACATTCTGGAGGAGTTGGAGGTAGAAGTCCCTAGGCTAGACCAATCCCCCGTAGAACCTCCTATAGGGGTTTCCACCTTCTTCTTAGGGCAGGTAGAACTAGGTATACACTTTCCTCTTCTCCCTTTTTTCATGAGTATCTCTTCTTATTTTGATATCCTGTTACATCAAATGGCTCCGAACGCCATCACTCAAATGGGTGGGGGTTCATCCTCTTCAAACTTTTCAATATTCTTTTAACCGCACGTTTCTTTCATTTTTTTTTCTTCATCCCCACCCAAGCATCTAGGGGGGCTTTTGATTTCATTGCTCACCCCAGCCATAGGTTCATAGGGGGCCTTCTTCCTCCCATAAGGGATGGAAGGAACACTTCTTCTTTATTTAACTTCCTGCACACCCTTTGGCCCCACCCGCTGGAGAGATGATCTACCAGCCATTCCAGAGCTGGGCGACTTTTAGCAGGAACCGGATTACCAGCGGGCCAGAGGCATCTTGGCCAGTATGGAGTTTCACGACCCCTCCTGGTGCAAAGTGAAGAGCTCTTGTACCGGGCTAGGTTTAGCTCCAAAGCCACTGGCATCAACCCCAGCCTCAGTATGTTCTTGTTTTTGTTAAATGCTTGTCGATTCTAATTGATGTTTTGTCATTTTTTTTTTGCATTGCAGAGGACATCATGCTATCTCGGGTAATGAACAAGCTACTCAAGTGGGAGCTGGCTAGCAAATAAGCCTTGGTCCCTCCCCCGACTGCTCCCCTCTCCGTGATCGGGTCATGCGAGGGCTCTGCCAAGGTCGCCAGCGAGGAGCAGGCCACCACCCAACCTTTGAACGCCAAGGTTGCATCTGAACAGAGGGAGAGGAAGTGCCTTGGTGGAAGAAGAAAAGGAGCAAAGTAACTTAAACCTCTTCACTTCTCATCCATCCCTTTTATACTAAGTGAAGGGGCATGGTGCCTCTTCCACTTCCTTTAGCCTCAACTAAATTCTTCTTCCTTTTCCGCTAGCACTCCCTTGCTAGGTGAATTAGTTAGTACATGCATGATGAGGCTTTGCCTCTATTCTAGGTCCAAGGTTCAATCCTTGGTGCATGCACTTTCTTTTTATCCCATTTACTCTTATTTTTGGCAAGGCCCACATAAGAGCCCACTAAGAGTTATGCTAATATTCCTAATTGGAATTCATTTCTATTTATGTTAAAATTCTACCCAAGCTCCACTAATAGCCATGGTACTAGAAGGGTCCATGTAGGACCCATTAGTACTTAGCTTTTTAATCTATATAAGAAATCATGCTAAGGTTCATACTAGTATTCATATGTTACTCAAGAATCCATATAGGCATGATCAATATTTTAAAAAAAAATATTGAGAGGATTTTACTGGCGTTACAGTGACTCTGCTCCACTTGCCTTTTCAGGCTATACACTTATTCCTAAAGCACCATTGTTCGATGCACTATAGTATTCTCCCTCTCCCGAGACTCTTGTAGGTCATCCAAAGTATGAGTATATTTGATTGCTAGCTCCATGAATTGACTATTGCCTATTATACAAAACTGTGCCAAGGTAGCATTGATCCTCTCCAAATTTGAGAAAATCCATGGGTAGGTCCCTAAAAGGGGATGAGATGAATCTATGGTAAGTTCCTGAAAGGTAGCAAAGAAAACATGTAGATGAAGATTATAGTAAATCAAAATGGATAGATAACGTGAATTTTCAATGTGAAATTCAATGTGAATGACGTGACACTCTAATTGTAGCGATCCTCAACGAGTTCACTGTGTCCCTCAGGTTATAGTTTTGTTCGGGGCGGCGGTCGGAGGCCGCCGTCGGTGTCCAAGTGACAATCAGACGTGTATACGAAAAGTGTCATGTCATTTACGTTGAGTTTCACGTTATAATTTTACGCTCTCTATCATAGCTCATAATAAATATGAATTCTAAAAAGAAAACTGGCATTGCTTCTTAAGGAGAGAGGGAATATCATACAGGTATAGAGGAAGAAGGACCAGCCATGGAGGATATTTGAGTTCATAAACATATAATATATGAGAAAAGGGAGAATGAAGAAGATAAGAGGAAATGGGTGAAGTTTTATAGCGGTAAGGAACTTCTCGAAGAAGAGTTCCTAAAAGCAACATTAAAGGTGGAAGGTACAGGGTCATAGAAGTAAATGAAGGAGGGATGAAATTCATATCACTAAGGATGCGTCGGTTGGGGGTTATCCTTGATAACCTTGGTTATCCATCCAAGGTTATCAACAAAAATCTTATTTGGTTTAGATAATCAGTGATTCCCAAGTAATGATAGATGCCCGACACGTCTGCAAAAGGGGCATGCAATCCGGAATCGAAAAATCTTAGGAAAGTAAAGTTTTTCTTGATTCCGAAATTATGAAACTTATATTTCCAAAATTATCCTCCAATATTTACCTTAGCAAAAGAAGCATTATTCGCGGGCGACCACCGGCAATGACGACCGGCGACCGCTGCCGGCGGCGGGCGACCGACGACCGGCGACCGGCAACCGGCAACGATGGCCGACGACCATTATTCGAGGCCGAGGACCGACAATGACGGCCGACGACCATTATTCACGGTCAACGACCATTATTCGCGGCCGACGACCAATAACGATGGCCGATGACCATTATTCACGGCTAACGACTAACAACGACGGTCGGTGACCATTATTCTTGGCCGACGATCGGCAATGACCGCCGGCGACCACCGCCGGCGGCCAGCCATTATTCGCGGCCGACAACTGGCAACGACGACCAACAACCACCGCTGGCGGCCGACCATTATTCGTGGCCGACAACCAACAACAATAGCCAGCGACAATGGAATAGACAGCAAGTGGTGACAAAGTTTTGAAGAAGAAAATCTATATACAAATAATACAGTATCTCATTTAATATACTGCACTAATGTAGTTCGAACAATTATCCAATTTCTTTATTTTGAATGCTCACTCTTTTGAACATCAATATAACAACATAAGTGACAGGTAGCTAATACCTCAGGGTTGTGGAATCGTTATGATCGATAGAGGGCAGGATGAATATCGATATCATATTTTTCATAAATTTATCGAGAGTAAGCATAGCGGAAATAAAGAGCTTCGCAAGATAAAACACTACTAGCATAGTTTGTTTTACTTGGTTCGGAGTCTGTGATGACTCCTACTCCATGGTCCACGATCCTTGATCTTCTTCGCTGGGCAATACTATAATTTGGAAAATGATGTACAAGTATATTGATTTAAATATAGAACTAAATTGAGAACTTTATACCAACGACACTTAAGAAGAAGAGCAGAACTTGTTGGAGTGGCATGTCGTTGATCTTGAATGTTGTTTGCGTAGAAAACATGAGCATGGAAGCTTATCGTAGAGTTTTCGCGTGCTTGAGTTGATGTTTGAAGCAAAGGGAGTGAACCCCCTTTCATACTGGATCTCGGGCACCTAATAGGATATAGGGGCGCCATACACGTCAGCGGATCAGCCGCATACTTATCCGCAGACTCATCCAACATTTATCCTATTCTTGGGTCCCTGGGACCACTGGGATGCCTGGGAGCAATGAGGCGTCTAGGAGCAAACATGGCGTGACTGCCAACTCAGTTTTGGTACCTACCGAAAAACCCCTCTGAGGCGCCTGGGTTCTCGAGCGCCTAAGCCCTCCCAGGCGCCCCTGATCGTAGCAGCTGGTCCCTTTAACCTACAACCAAGGTTAGTCCAAGAACACCGTATAATAATGTAAATGTATGCATGAATGACAACCAGAGATGTCTGGTTCTGACTTTGGATTTCAAATGAAATCCTAGGTTGAACTGAAACCTATTGTTCCCTCTTCCGGGGAATGCGTTCTCACCTACTCCACTCTAGAGTGTTAGGATCGTGATCGTCAAGCTAGAGGGGGGGGGGTGAATAGCTTTTCTTCAATTTTCCTTTCTACAATGTTTGTGCACAAGTGGAATAATCATAAACCAAAAATAAAACTAAGAGGAACACACCGATTTACGTGGTGCAGAGATAAAACTCCTACTCCACGGTTGTCCGTAAGGTGTACGATCCCGATCCTTCGGTGGATGATTCCTCGGAGCACCTCTGGGTAGCTCTCGTAGCTCCTTGTGGGTGGAGAAACCTCACCACAACCCTTGTACACAATCTGAGCAATATAGGCTACTAACAAGCTTTACCCAAGTAAGTTTCGCCAAGAAGAAATGGCCTTAAACGAGCTCCCTTAAATAGAGCTCGAGGATGAAAGTGACCATTACCAGTCGACTGCCCCAGGGCCAGTCGACTGGCCTCACTCGAATTCGAAATTCACAGCGTGACCTTTCGAATTCTAGCCACACCAGTCGACTGCCCAGGGGCAGTCGACTGGTCCTTCCCTAAGCCTAGGGTTACCCTTCCTGAGTACATTTCTCTCTGCACTCAAACTCTCCCAGCTTAGTTCCCGAGTACAATCCCTCAACACTCGGACACTCACGACCTGGTTGACTCTTTATCCAGCAAGCTCGATCTATTGCCTTCACGCCCTCTTCGTATTCGACTCCCGTCCCTCAGATGCGCACACAAGCCCTCGGCTTGCCTCCATGCCATCCTTCATGCATGCCTCGAAGTCTGCATCCCTCGGCTTATCGTCCCTACTCCAGCAACCCCGATCTATTGCCTTCAAGCCCTCTTCGACTTTGGCCGTCGTCCCTCAGATGTGCACGCAAGCCCACGGCTTGCCTCCATGCCATCCTTCACATACGCCTCGAAGTCCGCTTCCCTCGGCTCATCGTCCCTGCTTCGTCCATGGTCCCACGGATGTGCACCCAAGCCCACGTTTTGCCTCCATGCCACCCTTCACCGTACCTGAAGACATCCAACCAAGTCTATGTGTACCCGCAAACCTGCACACTCACATACACATATTAGATCATAATAAAACCCTAACTTAATCATATTGACATACAAATCAAAACCCATGATCCTCTAGATCATACTGGGGACGATTGCCCCAACAATCTCCCCCTTTTTGGTGTGTGGCAATATGTTTAAGTTAGGTAAAACAACAACAATAATAATTGAAAATTAAAAGCATAGCACATTAAGAGACATACACATGTTCTCCCCCTTAACCTATGTCATCCACATAATTTTCAACTTTTCACAATACCAAGTTAAGTCAAACCTAACTTAACATCACAAGTTCTCCCCCTTTGACACCATTAAAATGATTGTCCCAAGCAATCTTAAACCTAGTGTCAAAAAGAACCCAAACTATTTCTGAAAAACCCCTCACAAATCAACCAATAGTCATACCAGTCGACTGCCCCTACATCAGTCGACTGGTCTGTGAAATTCGCAACCGTACAGAAATATCAGTCGACTGCCCCAAGGGGAGTCGACTGATATAGCCCATTTCTGAAATTTCCAGTTGAATTTTAGAAATCCCTAGAAAATTCCACAAAATTTGGAAAAATATAAAATTTTGCAAGCATATTTGTTAGGATATAATCCACCCTAGAAAAATATGGTTTCGTGAAAAATACCAAATATGCTTGACTTTTGGTACAAACTCCAACTCTTTTGAAAAATATCATTTTGTATCAACTTCTTATCCCTTATTTGATTTTATGTGTCAGGATACCATTTCAAACATAGAATTGTTTTCATATCTTCCTTTCCTTTATACATTCTCAAGATGATAAAACCTCCCTCCTTTTATCCCTTAACCCTAGACATATACATATATATATATGAAACTTCCTATGCCTGTAATAGCAATATCATACCATTCAATAGCAAATCATGAATTGCAAACAATGTAAGCAATATCAAAGACATGACCTAAAAAATTTATATAAGCAATACAAAGCTATGAAAGAAAACCTCATAAAGTAATATGAAAGCATACACCCAAAGTTTCATACAAAAGTCAAACTAAAGTATAATGAAAGTCACAAGGGCCATAGCCCCAAAGTTTTAAGCATTACAATGCCAAATCAAGTATTTGAGAGATAAATATAAAATCCAAGCCACACCCTCTCAACACTAGCATCACCAAGTCAATCTCAACTACTCGTCATCGCCTGGAGGAGGTGGAGGAGGGGTGTGATACATGTGGTTTCAGCTCTGCATCATCGCATACATCTAGTCCTGTCTTTGCTGGAACCCCTGAAATTGCCCTGTGAGGCCCTGAACTGCTCCCTGAATGACAACCTGCTGCTGCTAAAATGTGTGGAAGTCCTCCCTCAGTCCATGAACATCTGCTCGAAGTAGAGAGAACTCCTCCTGTGTAACCCCAGCCGCTGCAGCAGGCTCCTCATCAGAACTGGAGGAATCAGAACGCTGTCTCCAGGCCATCTCCCCCTGTCGGCACTCAATCCCCGCCAAGGACAACTGTCGTGAGTCGATCTGGTCGTAGTCCTTGGACAACTGATGCACCTCACCCCTAGTAGTGCAAATGCCCCTAGATTCAAGGAATTCGGTCAAAACATGACCGAAAGGCATGTAGATTTTGGCATTGACACTATGAGAAAAATGGACAATGGATGTGAAGATATGCAAAGGTGATGTCGATATCTAGTCTTTTTTCTAATGCATACATGATTACAAAGTGAGGAAGCCGAATCTTTGACCTCCTCTTGGTGACAATAGGTAATATGCAATCCAAGACAATTTTATAGAATACGTTGCTAGACGGACTTATGTGCTTAGCTTCAAAGATACGCTGTGTCACACATCGATGTCTTGAGAAATAATGGAGATGGATTTGGTCTATGGTTACATTGGGGAAGGTGATAGGCTCGATGACTTTTGGAAAATATGTAAATGCATTGTTAGAAGCCCTACACCCTAAAAATGAACCTAAGATTGCAGCTGAAAAGGGAATGGTGACACCTGCACCATAGACTCATAGGTCCATCATCGGGACAC
>JAGFNQ010006082.1:0-94541 GCA_024364735.1 Boesenbergia rotunda
TTCTAACTTAAACTAAGAATTATTCATCTTGTCCCAAGGGTCTCTCCAATCAGCCACCACACACACTTTACTCAGCACCGCCTCGTCGCCTTCCTTCAGAATTGCTTGCCTTTACCTTTATCTGCAGTAAGAGGAAATGCAACTAGTAAGCAAAAAGCTTAGTAAGTACTATCTAGCTCACAAAATCTCGAAATGTGCAAACATGCTTCTTGAACAATATGAAATCATATGAGATACTTATATGCTTGAAAGAAAACTAAGAACATGTATAACTCAAAACATGCATACTCAAGCATTAATAAATCTCAATTTACTTTTCTTGGCTCAACTTGAAACTTTAGCTATTCTTTAACTTTTTGAAAACTCTTTAAACTTTAGAAACTTTGCTAAAGCATATACTTGAAAATAATAATCACTTGGATCCACTGAAGACGTAAGTACCATCTCATGCGCGTTCCCTAAAAGGTTGGAGGTAGCGAGCCACCATCCTAATAGAGCAGACCTTGGTCTACCAGGGCCAAGACCTTGGAATTGGACACCTGGATTTCTTTAACGACGCCCTTGGACGCCGGGTACTGGCCTTAGAAAATAAAATAGCTTTTCTTTCTTTTCTTTCTTATCTGTAAATGCCTTGGCATTTTCTCGAGCACCTTGCGTGCTAAATCCCTAAGTCTTGACTTTTGGGGATTTCTTAAGGCTTGGCCTTTTCTTTTCTTATCTTTATCTTCTCTTTTCTTTTCTCATAGCTTTTCTTGGACCCTAAACTCACATAGGGTACTTAATCAAAATATATAACATATAATGAACTAAGATCACATGCAAAAATCTTAACTAAAGAAATATCTCTTTTAAAACTTTTAAGGAAATTCTTGCGGAAAAACCGCCTCTTACTGCAGGTGAGCAGTACTTACTTGATATCTTGGACTTACAACCAAGATTGACGTCTAGGGCTCGGAAGAAAATTGAGATCTCGGAGAATTCTTCGCGCCTACGCGTTCCTCTCGTCGCGGGGATCCGAATATAGGAATATCTCTCGGAGGAGAGCCTTGCCGGCCCTCTAGGCCTTGGTGTGGTGTCGCCCAAGAGAGGAGAGGGGAAAGGAGTCGGCGCAAGGTGTTGGGCGAGGGAGAAAGGGTTTAGGTTGAGAGAAAATAAAATTTCTCTCTTTAATTATCTATTTATACTTATGGGGCGAATTTACCTAACTATACCTTATCTATTGTTTCGCCCAGTTTATTTCAACAAAACCAACCAGCCCAGTGGTCACGCGTGCGCCTGGTCCGGGTGGTCGCGGGTTCGAACCCCCTGCTGCCCTTAAACGTTTTTCCTTTTTTAAAATACTAAACGGACTCGGAAAATTCCATAAAATATTCTAAAATTCCTAAAAATATCTAGAATATTTCTAAACCATTTTTAAATAATTCTAAGGACTTTAAGAACTAAAAATGGGAATTTTGGGGCGTTACAATCCCCCATACCTTATAAAAAGTTCGTCCTCGAACTTAGAATAATTCTGGATATCTTTCTCTCATGCTGTCCTCACGTTCCCAAGTAGCCTCTTCATGCTTTTGATTCTGCCAGATGACCTTCACTAGTGGCACTTCTTTGTTTCTTAATCTTTTAACTGCTTTGTCCACTATCTGTGTCGGTCTGCTCTCATAGCTAAGATCTTCTTGGATCTGTACTGACTGAGGCTGAATCACTTGGCTAGGGTCGTGAATACACTTCTTTAGCATGGAGACATGAATGTACTGTGGATAGCTGACATATCCTCTGGTAAGTCCAACTCATATGCTACCTTACCAACCCTCCTTATGATCTTGTAGGGTCCTATGTAGCGAGGACTTAGCTTGCCCTTTTTACCAAATCTCATCACTCCCTTCATAGGAGCGACCTTGAGAAATACTGAATCTCCAACTTGGAATTCAAGTGGCCTACGGCGTGTGTCAGCATAACTTTTCTGTCTACTCTGGGCAGTCTCAATCCTCTGGCGGATCGTCTGGATAGCCTGAGTGGTCTCATCTATAAGCTCAGTCTGGCTGTCTAGTCCTGACTCCATCTCTTTCTTCTCACCAGCTTCTTGCCAACATATGGGTGATCTGCATTTCCTCCATACAATGCCTCATAAGGCGCCATCTTGATGGTGGCCTGATAGCTATTGTTGTAGGCAAACTCGCTAAGCACAGAAATTTGCACCAACTACCTTTAAAGTCCAACGCACAAGCCCTGAGCATGTCTTCTAAAATCTGATTTACTCTCTCTGTTTGTCCATCTGTCTGGGGATGGAAAGCTGTGCTGAACTGAAGTCTGGTGCCTAGGGCGTCTGAACACACCTCCAAAAATGGGAGATGAACCGCCCATCTCTGTCAGAAACGATCGACTTCGGAACTCCGTGAAGCCTGATTACTTCTTTCACGTACAGCTGTGCTAACTGCTCTACGAATGCGATAACTTGATGGCTAGGAAGTGGGCAGACTTGGTCAATCTATCCACTATCACCCATATTGCATCGTGTCCATGGGTGGTCCTTGGGAGACCTGTGATAAAATCCATGGATATCTCTTCCCACTTCCACTCTGGAATGGGAAGTGGCTGTAGAACTCCTCCTGGTCTCTGGTGTTCTGCCTTGACTCTCTGGCAGGTCAAGCAGGTACTGATATATCTGGCCACGTCTCGCTTGAGTCCAGAGCACCAGAACCTTTTCTTTAAATCTTGGTACATCATGGTAGAACCAGGATGCATAGAGTACGGGGTACTGTGGGCTTCTTCCAAAATATTCTTTCTTAGTTCCTCATCATTGGGGACGCAAAGGCTGTCTCCAAGATAGAGGATGCCACTATCTGATACTCGAAACTCTGAATTTTCTGCCTCTTGGATCTCCTGCTTGATCTTCTGGATCTCTGGGTCTTGACTTTGCTTTCTTTGTATATCCACAAGCAGGGTTGACTCTAGAGTCAATGCAGAAAGTTGCCCAACTATAACCTCGACTTCAAAATCTTTTATTTCTTTTCGAAGTGGTGGAGACAGTGATGATAAGGATATCAGTGCTGCACAGGATTTTCTGCTCAGTGCATCTGCCACTTTATTAGCTTTACCTGGGTGGTAGAGGATTTCACAGTCATAATCTTTGACCAACTCTAGCCACCTGCGCTGCCTCATATTCAGATCCTTCTGAGTGAAGAAGTACTTCAAACTCTGATGGTCTGTGAAGATCCTGCACTGCACTCCATACAGGTAGTGTGTCCAGAGCTTCAGTGCAAAAACCACAGCTGCTAGCTCAAGGTCATGGTAGGGTAATTCTTCTCATAGTCCTTGAGCTGTCTGGAGGCATATGCTATTACTTTACCGTCTTGCATGAGGACAGCTCCAAGGCCCATCTTGGATGCATCACTGTAGATGTCAAAGGCCTTGTCACTCTCTGGAACAGTCAGGATGGGAGCACTAGTCAATCTTTTCTTCAGCTCTAGAAAACTGTGCTCGCATTTATCTGACCATTCAAACTTCTTGTTCTTTCTGGTCAAGGCTGTGAGTGGAGAGGCTATTCTGGAAAAGTCCTCCACAAATTTTCTGTAATATCCTGCCAGGCCTAAGAAGCTTCTGATTTCACTGGCATTCTTGGGTCTACACCAGTTGCTGACTGCTTCTATCTTGGCTGGATCAACTTGAATGCCTTCTTTGGATACAATGTGACCTAGGAAGGCCACCTGATCTAGCCAAAACTCACACTTTGAGAATTTTGCATAGAGCTTCTCCTGCTGAAGGATCTGCAGCACTATCCTCAAGTGTGTAGCATGGTCCTCTGGAGTCTGTGAGTATATGAGAATATCATCAATAAATACCATGACGAATTTATCGAGATACTCCCTGAAGATGTGGTTCATCAGCTCCATGAAGACTGCTGGAGCATTGGTCACTCCAAAAGGCATCACTACAAATTCGTAGTGGCCGTATCTTGTACTGAAAGCAGTCCTTGGCACATCACTCTCCTTCACTCTGAACTGATGGTAACCTGATCGCAGATCTATCTTGGAGAACACTGTGGCTCCCTTCAGCTGATCAAATAAATCATCTATCCTTGGCAAAGGATATCTGTTATTGATGGTTACCTTATTCAAAGCTCGATAATCTATGCACATTCGCATAGGTCCATCTTTCTTCTTGACAAACAGTACAGGAGCTCCCCAAGGTGAATGACTGGGGCGGATGACACCCTTGTCAAGCAGCTCTTGCAATTGTTCTTGTAATCCTTTCAGTTCTGCTGGTGCCATGCGATAAGGTGCCTTCGAAATTGGGTTGGTTCCTGGGGCCAACTCAATTTCAAACTCAATTTCCCGATTGGGAGGGAGTCCTGCTAACTCTTCGGAAACACCTCAGGATAGTCACAGACTACCCTCACTTCTCCTCTCTTGAATCCTTCTCCTTGACTCGCATCCACTATATGAGCTAGAAAACCAGAGCACCCCTTCTCTAACATTCTCTGAGCTTGTAAGGTAGGTAGGAACCTATTTATCTTTCTCCTTGGGTCTCCAATAAACTCAAATGAAGGTTCTGCTTCTGGTGTGAACTTGACTTTTTCCTTGCGGCAGTCTATAGAAGCATTATACTTGCTCAAGAAGTCCATTCCTAAAATGACATCGTAATCCTTCATCTCAAGGACTAACAAGTCACTGTAGAGCTCTCGGTTGGAAATCTAGATTGATACTGCCCTTAGCCTCTCAGTAGAGGCCATTACTTCCCTTGACGGTAAGGTTGTTAAGAACTTCATCGTTCAACCTTTCTGGTGGCCTTTATACTGGTTAAGTAGTGCTCAGTGATCAAAGCACTACTTATTAGTTCTTCGGAGGTTTGTAGCCTCTTAACACCGCTAGCCCCCTTCAACGCTATCTCAGGCCTTAACATCTTGAGCATTAGCCTAACTATCTCTTTTTCTTTGCTAACTAGCTCTGGGCACAGATGAGCTAACCGCTTAACCATCTTCACTACTTCATCCACGGATAGTTCTCCTTGTCTGAACTCCGTGAATTCATCTTAATGCTTGTTGGTTACTTGCATGTGAAAGTATTCTTCGAAGAACTCAGTCTCGAAGTCGGCCCATGTCATCTGGCTGACATTTCTCTTGGCCTTGACTCTCTTCCACTATATTCTAGCATCTCCCGTAAGGCAGAAAGATGCACACTTTATCTTCTCTACCTCATGCCAGTCCAGTAGCCCTACTATTCTTTCCAACGTTTTGAACCATGCTTAAGCATCCCATGGTTTGCTTGTGCCTGGGAAGTTCCCCGGCTTCAGTTTCTCCTACTGAATGAGGTACGCTTCTTGCCTTCTAGGAGCTTGCTCCTCGTTTTGGGCCTTTCTAGGACGTCCTCAAATGTATAACTTAACACTTAATGGTAATGTTCCCAAACTTGCTTTAGGATATAACAAGACCTTGGTCTTGATTCTTATCTCATTTCTTAGTCCTAGAACTCATTCTAGGGCTTAGTAAGACCTTGGTCTTACTCAAAACTTTTATCAAGCACCTTGCGTGCCATAATCCCAAAACTTACTTTTGGGCAAATCAAGTAAGTACTTAAGCATTTCTCTAATATCCATTCTAGGGATTAAACATGATTCCGTGATACTAAGGTATTAAACATGCTTCCTTGTTCTATGCACATATGAGTAAGTACTTAAGCATTTCTCTATACTGCAATTAAGTAAAGGAGCAATAGAAAAACTGAAACTTAAAGCTTTCTTACTTGAAGACGGCAAGGTTGATGCTGATGTGTGTGTGATGCTGGAGAATGGGAACTGCTCTGATACCACCTGTAGCGACCCGCCTTCTTCTACCTTGGACGGCCCGCTACTTTTGTCTACTTCTTGACTCTAATGCACGACTAAGAATGCGGAAATCTTTTTTTTTCTTTTAACTTCATCTAGGGATGATATTCTAACTCTAATAGTCATGCATGATACCATGGCACACTTCCTCACACTTCCTCTTTCTAAGATTCATAAAGAAAATACTCATCGAAACTCGCCCTGCCCAACTTCACTTTACGGCACCAGTCGACTGCTATATGGAAGTCGACTGCTATATGGCAATCGACTGACCTTTGGCAGTTACCTGGTGCATCGAACAGAAGCTACTGTTCGATCGGGCAGGTGACTGGTACTGTACCAGTCGACTGATACGCCTGAAATCTGCAATTCAGAATCTGAAATTCATCTCCAAACATCCACCAAACACATACTTTCGAGCCATACAAAATCATGACACCATTTCTATACTCTATACTAGTTTCCTAAACATTTTAGCCAATCAAAACGAATCCATAAACTTGAAATTAGGACTTTCTGCGAGATTTAACAAGTTATGAAAGTCTATATAAACTTTATGCTAGAGTTTGTACCAAACTTAACTTCTAACCATTTAAACTCATTCCACAAGGTTCTATAACATCACTAAAGCATTATCGAACATGAATGCAACTTTTCTAAGCATAATTGAGCAATAAAAACTTGATTCAAAGGGGAAACTAGCTCTATCTTGACACATGCATCAATAGCTCCAACAAAGTATCAATATTCAAAACTACTCACACTTCTACTCATCTAATGCAATCATAAGGATATGTATGCTAAATGAAATGACATGGAATCTATACTCGTGGTTTTAAGACATGCAAAATATCTCAAACACAATTACTCGAATAAATTCTATATGGTCTAACTTAAACTAAGAATTTATTCATCTTGTCCCAAGGGTCTCTCCAAGCTCAGCCACCACACACACTTTACTCAGCACCGCCTCGTCGCCTTCCTTCAGAATTGCTTGCCTTTACCTTTATCTGCAGTAAGAGGAAATGCAACTAGTAAGCAAAAAGCTTAGTAAGTACTATCTAGCTCACAAAATCTCGAAATGTGCAAACATGCTTCTTGAACAATATGAAATCACATGAGATACTTTTTATGCTTGAAAGAAACACTAAGAAACATGTATGACTCAAAACATGCATACTCAAGCGTTAATAAATCTCAATTTACTTTTCTTGGCTCAACTTGAAACTTTAGCTATTCTTTAACTTTTTGAAAACTCTTTAAACTTTAGAAACTTTGCTAAAGCATATACTTGAAAATAATAATCACTTGGATCCACTGAAGACGTAAGTACCATCTCATGCGCGTTCCCTAAAAGGTTGGGGTAGCGAGCCACCAATCCTAATAGAGCAGACCTTGGTCTACCAGGGCCAAGACCTTGGAATTGGACACCTGGATTTCTTTAACGACGCCCTTGGACGCCGGGTACTGGCCTTAGAAAATAAAATAGCTTTTCTTTCTTTTCTTTCTTATATATAAATGCCTTGGCATTTTCTCGAGCACCTTGCGTGCTTAAATCCCTGAGTCTTGACTTTTGGGGATTTCTTAAGGCCTTGGCCTTTTCTTTTCTTATCTTTATCTTCTCTTTTCTTTTCTCATAGCTTTTCTTGGACCCTAAACTCACATAGGGTACTTAATCAAACATATATAATCACATAATGAACTAAGATCACATGAAAAATCGTAAACTAAAGGAAATATCTCTTTTAAAAACTTTTAAAGGAAATTCTTGCGGAAAAACCGCCTCTTACTGCAGGTGAGCAGTACTTACATTGATATCTTGGACTTACAACCAAGATTGACGTCTAGGGCTCGGAAGAAAATTGAGATCTCGGAGAATTCTTCGCGCCTACGTGTTCCTCTCGTCGCGGGGATCCCGAATATAGGAATATCTCTCAGAGGAGAGCCTTGGCCGACCCTCTAGGCCTTGGTGTGGTGTCGCCCAAGAGAGGAGAGGGGAAAGGAGTCGGCGCAAGGTGTTGGGCGAGGGAGAGAAAGGGTTTAGGTTGAGAGAAAATAAAATTTCTCTCTTTAATTATCTATTTATACTTATGGGGCGAATTTACCTAACTATACCTTATCTATTGTTTCGCCCAGTTTATTTCAACAAAACCAACCAGCCCAGCTGGTCACGCGCGCGCCTGGTCTCCGGCTAGTCGCGTGTTCGAACCCCCTGCTGCCCTTAACCGTTTTTCCTTTTTTAAAAATACTAAACGGACTCGGAAAATTCCATAAAAATATTCTAAAAATTTCTAAAAATATCTAGAATATTTCTACACCATTTTTAAATAATTCTAAGGACTTTAAGAACTAAAAATGGGAATTTTGGGGCGTTACAGGCAAGGCCTTAGTTAAAGGATACGCTAAATTCCTTTCAGTGGGAATTTTCTCAATTTGTATATCATTCCTACTTATAATCTCTCTGATCAGATGATAGCGGCGAAGCACATGTTTGGATCGCTGATGAGACCTTGGTTCCTTTGCTTGTGCAATAGCTCCATTGTTGTCGCAGTAAACCGGCACTGCTTCATCAATGGTTGGAACCACACCAAGTTCGGAGACAAACTTCTTGATCCAGACTGCTTCCTTTGCTGCTTCTAAAGCTGCGATATATTCCGCTTCCATAGTAGAATCCGCTACGGTGTCTTGTTTGGAACTCTGCCAACTTATTGCGCCTCCATTCAAAGTAAATGCGTATCCAGACTGAGATTTGGAGTCATCCTTATCTATCTGGAAACTGGCATCTGTATACCCACGTATTATCATATCTCCTTCTCCATATATTAGGAACACATCCTTAGTTCTTCTTAAGTACTTAAGGATTGTCTTGACAGCCACCCAATGATCCATTCCTGGATCCAACTGGTATCTGCTTGTGACGCTCAAAGCATACGATACATCGGGCCTTGTACATAACATAGCATACATGATAGATCCTATTGCGGATGCATAAGGAATCATATTCATGCAAATCCTCTCGTCTTCTGTGCGCGGACACATAGACTTTGAAAGGTTGATCCCATGCCTGATGGGAAGGTAACCTTTCTTGGATTCCGACATGCTAAACCGTTTTAGCACTCGATCTATATATGTAGACTGCGAAAGACCAAGTAACCGTTTTGATCTATCTCTATAGATTCTAATCCCAAGGATATAGGTTGCTTCTCCCAGGTCTTTCATGGAGAAAGTTTTGGACAACCAAATTTTAACTGTCTGTAAGACTGATATATCTTTCCAATAAGTAATATGTCATCAACATATAATACTAGGAATACGACTGCACTCCCACTAACCTTCTTGTACACACAAGGTTCGTCAAGATTTTGTGAGAAATCAAACTCTTTGATTGTCTCATCAATACGGATGTTCCAGCTCCTTGATGCTTGCTTCAGTCCATATATGGATCGTCGAAGCTTGCATACTTTGGTTTTATCAACCGATGTGAAACCTTCAGGTTGTATCATGTATACATCCTCATGCAGGTTTTCATTAAGGAAAGCTGTTTTCACATCTATTTGTCATATCTCATAATCATAATGAGCTGCTATGGCTAGGAGCATCCGAATGGATTTAAGCATAGCTACTGGCGAATAGGTTTCGTCATAATCAATTCCTTGTTTCTGACGATATCCTTTTGCCACTAATCTAGCCTTAAAGGTAACAACATTACCTTCCATGTCGGTTTTCTTCTTAAAAACCCACTTGCACCCTATGGGCTTAATCCCTTCAGGTGGGTTAACCAAGTCCCATACTTGATTTTCGTACATGGAATCCATTTCCGACTTCATGGCTTCAAGCCATTTATCCCTTTCTGAATTTTTTAGAACATCTTCATAACTGATAGGTTCGTCATTGCTTATGAGTAACACGTCGTTCGATTCACTTATGAGAAATCCATATCTCTCTGGAATATTGCGTGTCCTATCAGACCTACGAAGAGGTGGTGTTGTTTTAGGTTCAACTGATAGCTCATCATTATGAGTTATTGGTTGTGGGTCTTGACTAGGTGTCTCTGTAATGTCTATTGGAGTTTCTTGAACTTCATCAAGTTCAATGCCACTCCCACTATTTTCTTGTAAAAGAAATTCTTTTTCTAGAAATACAGCATGCCTTGAAACAAACACCTTTTGTTCCAAGGGATGATAGAATTGGTAACCCTTCGTTTCCTTAGGGTATCCAATAAATAGACATTTATCAGACTTAGCATCCAATTTGTCTGATACAGTCCGCTTCACATAAGCAGGACAACCCCGTATCTTAAGGTGAGTTAAGTGGGGTTTCTTACTATTCCATGTCTCATATGGAGTAGCAGAGACTACCTTGGTCGGGACTCTGTTTAGCAAGTAAACAGCTGTCTGAAGTGCATAGCCCCAAAAGGGTTTTGGAAGAGTTGCATGATTCATCATCGACCTAACCATGTCCATCAAGGTTCGGTTGCGCCTCTCAGATACACCATTATGCTGTGGAGTATACGACGGAGTCCATTGGGGCAATATCCCATTGTCCCTAAGATAATCTTGAAACTCTTGACTTAAGTATTCACCACCCCGATCGGATCGAAGTATCTTAATACTTTTGCCAAGCTGTTTCTCTACTTCATTTCTGAACTCTTTGAATTTCTCAAAAGCTTCAGATTTGTGTTTCATCAAGAAAATATTCCCGAATCGTGAGTGATCATCGATAAAGGTGATGAAGTAGCTATAGCCTCCTTGTGCAAGAGTTGACATTGGTCCACATATATCAGTATGTATTAGACCAAGCAATTCTCCCACTGGATTACCTTTTCCGGAAAAGGGTAATTTGGTCATCTTTCCTTTTAAGCATGATTCGCATGTATCAAATGAATCGGGTTCAAATGATTCCAAAATTCCACATCGGTGCAATTTGGTCATGCGTTTCTTACTTACATGGCCAAGACGACAATGCCACGTGTAGGAGTCTATTCGATTATCTATTCTAGCACGTTTGTTGCTAACTTCGATATTGAAAACATCACCGGATAAATCTAACGTGTAGATACCATTGCACAAAGTTCCATTCCCATAAAGAACGCCATTTAAAGTTATGTAACAACAATTGTTACTAAAAGTTAAATGATAACCCTTTTCATTCAAACATGAAATAGATACAATGTTCATTATTAACGAAGGAACGAAATAACAATTATCCAATTCTAAGACACGTCCAGTAGGGAGCTTTAGCAAATATGTTCCGATGGTAACAGCAGCAATCTTTGCTCCATTTCTAACTCGCAAATCCGCTTCTCCCTTGACGAGTCTTCTTCTATTCCTTAGCCCCTGTATGTCATTACATATATGTGAGCTACACCCAGTATCAAGTACCCAGGTATTAGAGGAAATAGAGTGACATTCAATAACGAAGATACCAGAAGAGGATGGGGCATCGGATGCCATCTTCTTCAAGGACTCAAGATAAACCTTGTAATTTCTTCGCCAGTGACCCTCCTTGCCACAGTGATGGCAAGTGCCTTTTGGTGTCTTTTTAGTCTTTTTGGCCTTTTTCTTCTTTCCTTTATTCTGTTCTTTGGCCTTCCTCTTAGAACCTTTCTTCGAGGAACCAACTAACAGTACCGTCTTCTGATCCTGCTTCACAGAAGGCTCTACAGCCTTCAGCAGGTTGAGCAACTCAGGAATGGTAGTCTCCAGCTTGTTCATCCGATAGTTCATCACAAATTGTGAATAACTTTTGGGCAAATAATGCAGAATTAAGTCAATACTTAGTTCATGATCCATTGCAAAACCGAGTGTGTTCAGTCGCTCAATGTACCCCAACATCTTTAACACAAACTGTGAGGCAGAAGTGCCTTCCTGCATCCTAGAGGTGAAGAGGAGTCTGGAGACTTCGAAATTTTCGGATCTCGCCTGCTCTTCAAACAACTCATGAAGATGGAAGATGATGGTATAAGCATCCATATGCTCATGCTGCTTTTGCAGCTCAGGTACCATAGAGGCTAGCATGATGCAACTCGCAAGTTCAGAATCGGTCACATGTTTCTGATAGGCCACTAACTGGTCTGGAGTTGCATCTGCTGGAGGATGGTTGGGAAGTTGATATTCAAGGACATAAGCAAATTTCTCTGCCTTGAGGACTATCCTCAGGTTTCGAAGCCAGTCCATGAAGTTAGGCCCAGTCAGTTTATTGGTGTCCAAGATGGAATGCAAATTCAGAGAAGACATGATCGAGTGACTAGCCTAGAAATACAAATTGAGCTTATGTGAGAAGAATGATTAAAGAATGTATCAACATACATAAATAAAATCCTATTTATTTTTCAAATTGAATAACCCTTTTTATCAATTCGGGAGATCGAAGGAACATCTCCAAATAGGTTGATATCCAACCATACATAAGAACAACCATGGCTGTGGCCATCAAGTTATTCTTAGCTATGAAGGTAGGTAATTATACCGATTACACATCACATATATGTAACTATCATTTTATGCTATCAACTAATTGAATGTTTGCATAAATCATTGGGTTGTTAACTCTTTAACAAGTATGCAACATTATACATAACACCCAACTGCACCTCTCTTTACATCGACCTTGGCTGTGGCACAACAAATCGATGCTCCAAGCTTAAGGTTGACCCATTAATCAAGAAATAGTTTTAATATGGTTGGAGCTCATTCAACCGTTTAGTCAGGCTTGGATGTGTCCAATAACCAAAACTAAGGATTGACCTCTGACTCCAACTATATTATTCATAAACTAATTCCATGGTTTGAACATGTTGAGGTTCAAGCCGGGCATGGATGTGTCCATCAACCCAAACGAGAAACAAAACTCCGGTTCTAACCATATTAATGGAAGGTGTTGGCCTTAATATTTTGTAAGGGGTTTTGGGTCTCATCCTTTCTTTCTAAGCACATTCATGACATATAATTATGTCATGTACTAACGATTTCCTTAATAAAGTATGTATGTGACTTAATTTATCAAGTCTCATTAATTGAATTAGGAACCGGATTTCCTAATTCTAATTTCATACTTTATTCAAGGAATTGTTTTGGGAAACAATTTCCTAAATTTCATAATCAATTTCGGAAATAATATGTTTAAGACTTTGATTTCTCTAAATCAAATCTTATTAAATTAAGAGACAGATTCCCTTAATTCAACCACATATTATTTTCATGAAAATCTCTTTTAAGAAACTCTATAGAAACCATTTTCCTAATTAATTTTGGAGACAACAATATGTAAGAGCATCACCTCTTAAATCAAATAAAATTATCATTTGAGAATCCTCAATTCCAAGATTTGATTACATTTTATTTATATTTATTATCAACAAATTATTTTCTTTGGGTGGCTCCCCGAGGCTCAGATACCAAAAAAAAGAATTTATTGTAAATCTAATTTGGTCCGCTCCCCCGAGGCGTAACCAAATTAAACATGACAATTTTATTCAAATAGGAAATTAAATTACAACAACTAACTTTAAATTGGACGGCTCCCGAGGCTCAATCCAAATAAAGAATTTTGTTAATAATTTAAAACCAATTCGAATTTAATTGTCAATTAATAATCCATAAATTTGTCTAGACTTTCTTGAAAGAAAGTGCCCAAAATTGCGAGATTTCATAATAGGTTTTCAGAATAATTGTAAGTTTCTGGTACAAAGAAAACTTACATATTTCCAAAATTGGAAAATTTCCAAAATAGGAAATTTCCAAAATTGGAAAGTTTCCAAAAATGGGAAGTTTTCACAATTATCATAAAATTTCAGAAACTAGGATATTTCAAAAGTTTGCGAAATTTCATGAGGATTTCCAAACTTTGAAATTCCTAAATCTAAAATTTATCATAATTGGAAAGTTTCCATAATTGAAAAATTTTCCAAAATTGAGATCATGACAAAGTTTTCCGCAAAACAATTATATGATTATGTCGAACACTAACTGGCTCTGATACCACTGTTGGGACCGGGTGCATGTTGACATGAATACGGGTTCGTACTTTTAAATTTTAATTACGTGCAGCAGAAGATTTAGCATAAATAATTTTTCAAATTATTTTAACCACGTATCTAGCATGCAACCTTATGTTGTGGAGACATGATCATACATTTAAAATTTTGCAGAAAGTAAACTAATTTACTTAATACCTCGCGTAACTCGTAGAAAGGGACGAGATCCAACCGTAGCGTCCCTTGGAAGCTCCGCCTCTATTCGCGTCCACGCCGAGTTCTCTTCGAGATGACTTCGCAAAGCCACGAGTTTCGTGCCGACATGAACTACTAGATTCTCCAAAGGCACGACAAGAATATCAAGAGAGAGAGATGAAAGCTAACCACCAAACGAAAAACGGAATCAAGATTCCGGGAGGAAGGAAGGAGTCGCGACCCGCTTCTTCTTCTTCTTCGGCACCTTCTTGGTGGAGGTGGCTCATGGCAACCCTAGGAGAGCCCTCTAGGGCCGGCACCTACTAGAGGAGGGAGAGGGAGAGAAGGAGAGGAAGAGAGGCTAGGCAAGAATCCTTGATCTCTTGAATTAGAAATTCCAAGCCTTGCCTTTGCACCTTTATATAGTAGCCTCTTTATCGCCAAGTCTCCTTTTAACCGAATAAATTTTTCATAAGAAATTTATCTTATAAATTTTTCTATGAATTATTCCGTTATGCCATGTTTTTATTATAACTTAATTTATAATAAAAACAACCATGTCTCCCCTTTTATTATGGAATAAAATTTTACAAGAAATTTATTATATAAATTTTTCTTATCATGGAAAAATCAATTCATAATTGATTTTATAAAATAAAATAAACCAATCCATGGTTCATTTTAATTTCCATAAAAAGAATAAATTTCTATAAATTTCTTTATATAAATTTCATGATCAATAATTTTATAAAATAAATCACGCTCGATTTATTTTATAATTTAAACCAAACAATTTGGTTTCCCTTTTTATTGTGGCTGGCCAAACCAAAGAGGGTGGGGACCCTCTTTGGCCGGCCAAATCCAAGCCGTCACGTTACGAATTAAACTCATTTAATTCGTCCAATAAGCCTTCAAAAGACTTAGCCATTTTAAGCTTCCGATGTGTCTCTGATAAATTCAGATTCGACTTATCTCTCTTGATCGGAAAATCTAATTTTCAACTCGTTTTAAATCCCTCGGATTACTCATAGTGCGTGTGACTAAATAGGCTTTTGATTTATGTTGGCCGTCTATAATCAACCAATTATAGAACGATCATGAGTGGCACCTAGTAGTACATCATGACCCCCAATTAATCGAAAGATCAACGGTTGACCTCAGAAATAATTCTGAAACCCTTCAGCAGCTATAATGAGTCATGCCTCATTCCCTTCACCATCTTATACCCACTTGGTTCAGGACACGGTCTATGTGTGTCAGTCCCCACTAGGCTGACTACGTTACACCTAGCCCAAGTAATGTCTTTCTCGTCCAACGGATTCTAGTTACTCTCATGTTTCTGAGAGATTTATACTCGGAACATGTGATGCTCTGTAGCGACCCGCCTTCTCTGCCTTAGACGGATCGTTACTTTCTTTACTTCTTGACTCTAATGCACGACTAAGAATGTGGAAATCTTTTTTTTCTTTTTAACTTCATCTAGGGATGATATTCTAACTCTAATAGTCATGCATGATACCATGGCACACTTCCTCTTTCTAAGATTCATAAAGAAAATACTCATCGAAACTCGCCCTGCCCAACTTCACTTTACGGCACCAGTCGACTGCTATATGGCAGTCGACTGCTATATGGCAGTCGACTGCTATATGGCAGTCGACTGACCTTTGGCAGTTACCTGGTGCATCGAACAGAAGCTACTGTTCGATCGGGCAGGTGACTGGTACTGTACCAGTCGACTGATACGCCTGAAATCTACAATTCAGAATCTGAAATTCATCTCCAAACATCCACCAAACACATACTTTCGAGCCATACAAAATCATGACACCATTTCTATACTCTATACTAGTTTCCTAAACATTTTAGCCAATCAAAACGAATCCATAAACTTGAAATTAGGACTTTCTGCGAGATTTAACAAGTTATGAAAGTCTATATAAACTTTATGCTAGAGTTTGTACCAAACTTAACTTCTAACCATTTAAACTCATTCCACAAGGTTCTATAACATCACTAAAGCATTATGGAACATGAATGCAACTTTTCTAAGCATAATTGAGCAATAAAAACTTGATTCAAAGGGGAAACTAGCTCTATCTTGACACATGCATCAATAGCTCCAACAAAGTATCAATATTCAAAACTACTCACACTTCTACTCATCCAATGCAATCATAAGGATATGTATGCTAAATAAAATGACATGGAATCTATACTCGTGGTTTTAAGACATGCAAAATATCTCAAACACAATTACTCGAATAAATTCTATATGGTCTAACTTAAACTAAGAATTTATTCATCTTGTCCCAAGGGTCTCTCCAAGCTCAGCCACCACACACACTTTACTCAGCACCGCCTCGTCGCCTTCCTTCAGAATTGCTTGCCTTTACCTTTATCTGCAGTAAGAGGAAATGCAACTAGTAAGCAAAAAGCTTAGTAAGTACTATCTAGCTCACAAAATCTCGAAATGTGCAAACATGCTTCTTGAACAATATGAAATCACATGAGATACTTATATGCTTGAAAGAAAACTAAGAACATGTATAACTCAAAAACATGCATACTCAAGCATTAATAAATCTCGATTTACTTTTCTTGGCTCAACTTGAAACTTTAGCTATTCTTTAACTTTTTGAAAACTCTTTAAACTTTAGAAACTTTGCTATAGCATATACTTGAAAATAATAATCACTTGGATCCACTGAAGATGTAAGTACCATCTCATGCGCGTTCCCTAAAAGGTTGGGGTAGCGAGCCACCAATCCTAATAGAGCAGACCTTGGTCTACCAGGGCCAAGACCTTGGAATTGGACACCTGAATTTCTTTAACGACGCCCTTGGACGCCGGGTACTGGCCTTAGAAAATAAAATAGCTTTTCTTTCTTTTCTTTCTTATCTGTAAATGCCTTGGCATTTTCTCGAGCACCTTGCGTGCTAAAATCCCTAAGTCTTGACTTTTGGGGATTTCTTAAGGTCTTGGCCTTTTCTTTTCTTATCTTTATCTTCTCTTTTCTTTTCTCATAACTTTTCTTAGCCCTAATCTCATATAGGGTGCTTAATCAACTTATACAAACATATAATGAACTAATATCACATGCCAAAAATCATAAACTAAAGAAACTATCTCTTTTAAAACTTTTAAAGGAAATTCTCGCGGAAAAACCGCCTCTTACTGCAGGTGAGCAGTACTTACATTGATATCTTGGACTTACAACCAAGAACGGCGTCGGAGGTTCGGAAGAAAATTAAGATCTCGGAGAATTCTTCGAGCCTATGCGTTCCTCTCATCGCGGGGATCCCGAATATAGGAATATCTCTCGGAGGAGAGCCTTGGCCGGCCCTCTAGAGCTTGGTGTTGTTTCGCCCAAGAGAGGAGAGGTCGGCGTGAGGGTTTTGAGAGGAGAGAAATAAAACCTCTCTCTTTAATCATCTATTTATACTTATGGGGCGGATTGACCTAACTGCTCTATAAATATATTTCTCTCCACCATTTGTTGTGCTTGATACCCTAGCCCAGCCGGTGGCGCTCGCGCCTGGTCTCCTGGTGGTCGCGGGTTCGAACCCCCTGCTGCCCTTAAACGTTTTTCTTTTTTTAAAAATATTAAACGGACTCGGAAAATTCCATAAAAATATTCTAAAAATTCCTAAAAATATCTAGAATATTTCTAAACCATTTTTAAATAATTCTAAGGACTTTAAGAACTAAAAATGAGAATTTTGGGGCGTTACAATCCCCCATACCTTATAAAAAGTTCGTCCTCGAACTTAGAATAATTCTGGATATCTTTCTCTCATGCTGTCCTCACGTTCCCAAGTAGCCTCCTCATGCTTTTGATTCTGCCAGATGACCTTCACTAGTGGCACTTCTTTATTTCTTAATCTTTTAACTGCTTTGTCCACTATCTGTGTCGGTCTACTCTCATAGCTAAAATCTTCTTGGATCTGTACTGACTGAGGCTGAATCACTTGGCTAGGGTCGTGAATACACTTCTTTAGCATGGAGACATGGAATGTACTGTGGATAGCTGACATATCCTCTGGTAAGTCCAACTCATATGCTACCTTACCAACCCTTAAACGTTTTTCTTTTTTTAAAAATATTAAACGGACTCGGAAAATTCCATAAAAATATTCTAAAAATTCCTAAAAATATCTAGAATATTTCTAAACCATTTTTAAATAATTCTAAGGACTTTAAGAACTAAAAATGAGAATTTTGGGGCATTACAATCCCCCATACCTTATAAAAAGTTCGTCCTCGAACTTAGAATAATTCTGGATATCTTTCTCTCATGCTGTCCTCACGTTCCCAAGTAGCCTCCTCATGCTTTTGATTCTGCCAGATGACCTTCACTAGTGGCACTTCTTTATTTCTTAATCTTTTAACTGCTTTGTCCACTATCTGTGTCGGTCTACTCTCATAGCTAAAATCTTCTTGGATCTGTACTGACTGAGGCTGAATCACTTGGCTAGGGTCGTGAATACACTTCTTTAGCATGGAGACATGGAATGTACTGTGGATAGCTGACATATCCTCTGGTAAGTCCAACTCATATGCTACCTTACCAACCCTCCTTATGATCTTGTAGGGTCCTATGTAGCGAGGACTTAGCTTACCGTTTTTACCAAATCTCATCACTCCCTTCATAGGAGCGACCTTGAGAAATACTGAATCTCTAACTTGGAATTCAAGTGGCCTACGACGTGTGTCAGCATAACTTTTCTGTCTACTCTGGGCAGTCTCAATCCTCTGGCGGATCGTCTGGATAGCCTGAGTGGTCTCATCTATAAGCTCAGTCTGGCTGTCTAGTCCTGACTCCATCTCTTTCTTCTCACCAGCTTCTTGCCAACATATGGGTGATCTACATTTCCTGCCATATAATGCCTCATAAGGTGCCATCCTGATGGTGGCCTGATAGCTATTGTTGTAGGCAAACTCAGCTAAGCACAGAAATTTGCACCAACTGCCTTTAAAGTCCAACGCACAAGCCCTGAGCATGTCTTCTAAAATCTGATTTACTCTCTCTGTTTGTCCATCTGTCTGGGGATGGAAAGCTGTGCTGAACTGAAGTCTGGTGCCTAGGGCGTCCTGAACACACCTCCAAAAATGGGAGATGAACCGCCCATCTCTGTCAGAAACGATCGACTTCGGAACTCCGTGAAGCCTGATTACTTCTTTCACGTACAGCTGTGCTAACTGCTCTACCGAATGCGATAACTTGATGGCTAGGAAGTGGGCAGACTTGGTCAATCTGTCCACTATCACCCAAATTGCATCGTGTCCATGGGTGGTTCTTGGAAGACCTGTGATAAAGTCCATGGATATTTCTTCCCACTTCCACTCTGGAATGGGAAGTGGCTGTAGAACTCCTCCTGGTCTCTGGTGTTCTGCTTTGACTCTCTGGCAGGTCAAGCAGGTACTGATGTATCTGGCCACGTCTCGCTTGAGTCCAGACTACCAGAATCCTTTCTTTAAATCTTGATACCTCTTGGTAGAACCAGGATGCATAGAGTATGGGGTACTGTGGGCCTCCTCTAGAATATTCTTTCTTAGTTCCTCATCATTGGGTACGCAAAGGCGGTCCCCAAAATAGAGTATGCCACTATCTGATACTCGAAACTCTGAATTTTCTGCCTCTTGGATCCCCTGCTTGATCTTCTGGATCTCTGGGTCTTGATCTTGCTTTTCTTGTATATCTTTAAGCAGGGTTGACTCTAGGGTCAATGCAGAAAGTTGCCCAATTATTACCTCGACTCCAAAATCCTTTATTTCTTTCTGAAGTGGTGGAGACAGTGATGATAAAGACATCAGTGCTGCACAGGATTTCCTGCTCAGTGCATCTGCCACTTTATTAGCTTTACCTGGGTGGTAGAGGATTTCACAGTCATAATCTTTGACCAACTCTAGCCACCTGCGCTGCCTCATA
Organism: Boesenbergia rotunda; assembly: GCA_024364735.1. Classification (NCBI taxonomy): domain Eukaryota; kingdom Viridiplantae; phylum Streptophyta; class Magnoliopsida; order Zingiberales; family Zingiberaceae; genus Boesenbergia; species Boesenbergia rotunda. The sequence continues at coordinate 19,924 of JAGFNQ010006082.1, forward strand.
TTTAGGTCCTTCTGAGTGAAGAAGTACTTCAAACTTTGATGGTCTGTGAAGATTCTGCACTGCACTCCATACAGGTAGTGTCTCCAGAGCTTCAGTGCGAAAACCACAGCTGCTAGCTCAAGGTCGTGGGTAGGGTAATTCTTCTCATAGTCCTTGAGCTGTCTGGAGGCGTATGCTATTACTTTACCATCTTGCATGAGGACAGCTCCAAGGCCCATCTTGGATGCATCACTGTAGATGTAACGCCCGCCCTTCTCACACTAGGGAAGGGTTACGCGAACATAATTTTTTTTCGTTTTAGCGGAAGCATTTTGAAACTTGAAACTTGAACATGATACATGTATAATCTTGTACTTGAACATGTAAGGCATGAAACCTTTTAAACATTTTAGACATTGAGGAGAGCATGCTAGGTACCTTCACATTCTTATTTGCATAATAGAAGCATGCCACATGGTCATTTCTTAAGACAGAGGAGTAAGTATGAGGAAGGATAACATATTACTAAAGTTCTTTAGCAAGTATAAACTAAGTACTTAGCATATAAGCAAGAGTGAGCATGAAATATCCATATGAGTCTAATTATCTGCAAGTAGCAACTTAGTAAGTATGATTCAACATTTAACATGCAATACTCAGCATATGCATAACTAAATAAAACATGAGTAGATCTTCTTCCACCATGCCACCACCACACACATCTTTGCCCCTCCTGCTGCTCCCTTTAGTTTATCCATTCCTTACCCTTTTCTGCAGTACAAGGGAAACATGGAAACTATAAGCATATAGCTTAGTAAGATCCTTTCCTACTCACAAAATCATACGTTCCATCAAGTAGAGAAAACATCATGTCATAATAGTGCATAGCATTAAAACACTTAACTTAACATAGCATAAGGGAGCATATGTACTTATCATAAGAAGCATACTTGAACTTAACATAATTCACCTTTATAGCATAATAGTCATATAGTCATGACAAGAAATGCAAATGCAAGATGCTCTTTTGAAAACATGCATAGGATGAGTTCATGCATATGCTTTTCTTAAAATCATACATATAGGTACTTAAACATACATCCATCATCATTGGGGGATCCCGGCTTGTACCTCTTACATACATACATAATGCGCGCATCCCTAATAGGCCGAGATAGCTAGTCTCTAACCTACTAGGGAAACTAGGTCCGTTCATAGTCCGTCGACCTAGGGGCATCCCCTTACTAGGTCTGTTCATAGTCCGTCGACCTAGGGGCTTCCCTTACTAGGTCCGTTCATAGTCCGTCGACCTAGGGGCTTCTCGGGAGCCCATCCCCTTACTAGGTCCGTTCATAGTCCGTCGACCTAGGGGCTGCATCCGGAGCCCACCCGTGGACCTTGCTAGGATCCGGTACAAGCCATACAAAGTAAAATAGCATGCATGGATTTTATCATATCATAAGCATAGCATATTCTTGTTTCTTACTAGGTCCGTTCATAGTCCGTCGACCTAGGGATTGCATAACACATTCTTATCATATCATAAGTATATCATCATAACCTATCACATCATTGTCATATCATGAGCATGGCATGCCTCTTATCTTATCATGAAGAGTGCTCTTAGTCCCGACTTACAGGGAAGCATCTCTTAGGCATTTCATCATACATAAGCCATGCTTAACATAAGGGTGCTTAAAGAGCTTAAACATAGACATGTACATCATGATTCTTAGAGCATGAAAAGCATGGGAGAAGACATGTTATCACCTATACTACTCATAGCATATCATGAGTATCCTTGGCGTGCCTAATTGGGGTTGTAGCTTCCCCCTTAGCCCACATTCTTATTTAATCAGAAAATTCCAGCATATAAACTCTATGTTTAGAGCATGATAAACCATGAAAAACATTACACTAACATCATACATTAAGGTAGTCATCATAGGGGAGACATTAGAAGGCATGTTGAGGTTGTTACCCCTTCTTAAGTCCTACTTATCATTCTTTACAGAAAATTCCAGCATATAAACTCTATGTTTAGAGCATGATAAACCATGAAAAACATTACACTAACATCATACATTAAGGTAGACATCATAGGGGAGACATTAGAAGGCATGTTGGGGTTGTTACCCCTTCTTAAGTCCTACTTATCATTCTTTACACAAAATTCCAGCATACATACCTTAGTTTCCAAGCATGTTAAAACCATGAATAAACCATATTTACATCATATATCATCTTACATATCATAGGAAGGGTCATTATCAAGCATACTAGGAGTTTAAACCTCTCTAAGCCCTAAAAGAGGTCCTTGACCGAAAATTCCAGCAAGCCTACTCCGGGTTTTTGGGGGCTTAAGGACAAGGAAAACATCATATTATCATCATCTATTTAGTCACACATCATGAGGAAAAACATATGCAAGTATAGGAGTAGTTTAAACTCTCGCAAGCCCTAAAAAACCTTCTTGGCCGAAAACATCAAGAGCTTCATCCTATGTTTAAACCATTTTAGGCACTCGAAACTATTGTAATGCAGGTGAGGGGATTACTTACATCCTTTCGCTTGAATTTCTCCTTCTCTAAAATCTTAAGGTGCCCTTGGTTGAAGGAAGGTGAGTGTTCTCGTTCCTAGCACTTCTATAGAACCCTTGACCCTAGTAGAGGGTAAGACCCTTGTAGACTTCTTCCTCCTTCTAATTCCCTAGGGTTGGAACCCTAGGGTGGTGTTTCGAAAATGAAAAGGGAGAAGGGAATTTCGGTGGTGAGGGTGAAGGGGAAGAAGAAGAGGAAGTTATTCCAACTTCTCTTTCCCTTATTTATACTTTTCTCATGAAGAGACATGTCTCTTCACTTCCCTAGTTTTTAACAAGCATGTTTCTTATTCCCTCTATATGAAATATGGCTTGGTACAATGGTTAAGACATTGCTAGTGCAACTAAGAGGTTCAAGGTTTAATCCTTGCTTCCTCCTTTCTACATCTTCTTTTTATTTCATTTTGCACTAATCCACATCCAAGCCCATTAAGCCAAGCCCATCATGAAATTTCATAATAATAATAATATTTCATGAATTCATAATATTTCATAATATTCCATAATAATATTTCATGAATTCCATAATATTTCATATTCATGAATTCATAATATTTAATAATAATATTTCATGAATTCATAATATTTCATAATAATATTTCATGAATTCCATAACATCTCATATTCATGAATTCATAATATTTAATAATAATATTTCATGAATTCATAATATTTCATATTCATGAATTCATAATGTTTCATAATATTTCATGATAATATTTCATGAATTCCATAATATTTCATATTCATGAATTCATAATATTTCATAATATTTTATGATAATATTTCATGAATTCCATAATATTTCATATTCATGAATTCATAATGTTTCATAATATTTCATGATAATATTTCATGAATTCCATAATATTTCATATTCATGAATTCATAATATTTAATAATAATATTTCATAATATTTCATATGGGAAATTTTGGGGTGTTACAGTAGATGTCAAAGGTCTTGTCACTCTCTGGAACAGTCAAGATGGGAGCACTGGTCAGTCTCTTCTTCAGCTCTAGAAAACTGTGCTCGCATTTATCTGACCATTCAAACTTCTTGTTCTTTCTGGTCAAGGCTGTGAGTGGAGAGGCTATCCTGGAAAAGTCCTCCACAAATTTTCTGTAATACCCTGCCAGGCCTAAGAAGCTTCTGATCTCACTGGCATTCTTGGGTCTACACCAGTTGCTGACTGCTTCTATCTTGGCTGGATCAACTTGAATGCCTTCTTTGGATACAATGTGACCTAGGAAGGTCACCTGATCTAGTCAGAACTCACACTTTGAGAATTTTGCATAGAGCTTCTCCTGCTGAAGGATCTGCAGCACTATCCTCAAGTGTGTAGCATGGTCCTCTGGAGTTTGCGAGTATATGAGAATATCATCAATAAATACAATGACGAATTTATCGAGATACTCCCTGAAGATGTGGTTCATCAGCTCCATGAAGACTGCTGGAGCATTGGTTACTCCAAAAGGCATTACTACAAATTCGTAGTGGCCGTATCTTGTCCTGAAGGCCGTCCTGGGGATGTCACATTCTTTAACCTTTAGTTGATGATACCCAGAACGCAGGTCTATCTTTGAGAACACTGTAGCCCCTTTGAGTTGATCAAATAAATCATCTATTCTAGGAAGGGGGTACTTGTTCTTGATGGTTACCTTGTTCAGAGCTCTGTAGTCTATGCACAGACGCATAGACCCATCCTTCTTCTTGACGAAAAGTACAGGAGCTCCCCAGGGTGAATGACTCGGGCGGATGAAGCCCTTGTCTGGTAGCTCCTGGAGTTGCTTTTAAAATTCCTTCAACTCTGCTGGAGACATACGATAAGGTGCCTTCGAAATTGGGTTGGTTCCTGGGGCCAACTCAATTTCAAACTCAATTTCCCGATTGGGAGGGAGTCCTGGTAACTCTTCAGGAAACACCTCAGGATAGTCACAGACTACCCTCACTTCTTCTCTCTTCAATCCTTCTCCTTGACTCGCATCCACTATATGAGCTAGAAACCAGAGCACCCATTCTCTAACATTCTCTGAGCTTGTAAGGTAGGTAGGAACCTATTTATCTTTCTCCTTGGGTCTCCAATAAACTCAACCGAAGGTTCTGCTTCTGGTGTAAACTTGACTTTTTCTTGCGGCAGTCTATAGAAGCATTATACTTGCTCAAGAAGTCCATTCCTAAAATGACATCGTAATCCTTCATCTCAAGGACTAACAAGTCACTGTAGAGCTCTCGGTTGGAAATCTAGATTGATACTGCCCTTAGCCTCTCAGTAGAGGCCATTACTTCCCCTGACGGTAAGGTTGTTAAGAACTTCATCGTTCAACCTTTCTGGTGGCCTTTATACTGTTTAAGTAGTGCTCAGTGATCAAAGCACTACTTATTAGTTCCTCGGAGGTTTGCAGCCTCTTAACACCGCTAGCCCCCCCTTCAACGCTATCTCAGGCCTTAACATCTTGAGCATTAGCCTAACTATCTCTTTTTCTGTGCTAACTAGCTCTGGGCACAGATGAGCTAACCGCTTAAACATCTTCACTGCTTCATCCACGGATAGTTCTCCTTGTTTGAACTCCGTGAATTCATCATAATGCTTGTTGGTTACTTGCATGTGAGAGTATTCTTCGAAGAACTCAGTCTCGAAGTCGGCCCATGTCATCTGGCTGACATTTCTCTTGGCCTTGACTCTCTTCCACTATATTCTAGCATCTCCCGTAAGGCAGAAAGATGCACACTTTATCTTCTCTTCCTCATGCCAGTCCAGTAGCCCTACTATTCTTTCCAACGTTTTGAACCATGCTTAAGCATCCCATGGTTTGCTTGTGCCTGGGAAGTTCCCTGGCTTCAGTTACTCCTACTGAATGAGGTACGCTTCTTGCCTTCTAGGAGCTTGCTCCTCGTTTTGGGCCTTTCTAGGACGTCCTCAAATGTATAACTTAACACTTAATGGTAATGTTCCCAAACTTGCTTTAGGATATAACAAGACCTTGGTCTTGATTCTTATCTCATTTCTTAGTCCTAGAACTCGTTCTAGGGCTTAGTAAGACCTTGGTCTTACTCAAAACTTTTATCAAGCACCATGCGTGCCATAATCCCAAAACTTACTTTTGGGCAAATCAAGTAAGTACTTAAGCATTTCTCTAATATCCATTCTAGGGATTAAATATGATTCCGTGGTACTAAGGTATTAAACATGCTTCCTTGTTCTATGCACATATGAGTAAGTACTTAAGCATTTCTTTATACTGAAGTTAAGTAAAGGAGCAATAGAAAAACTGAAACTTAAAGCTTTCTTACTTGAAGACGGCAAGGTTGATGCTGATGTGTGTGTGATGCTGGAGAATGGGAACTGCTCTGATACCACCTGTAGCGACCCGCCTTCTCTGCCTTAGACGGATCGTTACTTTCTTTACTTCTTGACTCTAATGCACGACTAAGAATGCGGAAATCTTTTTTTTCTTTTTAACTTCATCTAGGGATGATATTCTAACTCTAATAGTCATGCATGATACCATGGCACACTTCCTCTTTCTAAGAATCATAAAGAAAATACTCATCGAAACTCGCCCTGCCCAACTTCACTTTACGGCACCAGTCGACTGCTATATGGCAGTCGACTGCTATATGGCAGTCGACTGACCTTTGGCAGTTACCTGGTGCATCGAACATAAGCTACTGTTCGATCGGGCAGGTGACTGGTACTGTACCAGTCGACTGATACGCCTGAAATCTACAATTCAGAATCTGAAATTCATCTCCAAACATCCACCAAACACATACTTTCGAGCCATACAAAATCATGACACCATTTCTATCCTCTATACTAGTTTCCTAAATATTTTAGCCAATCAAAACGAATCCATAAACTTGAAATTAGAACTTTCTGCGAGATTTAACAAGTTATGAAAGTCTATATAAACTTTATGCTAGAGTTTGTACCAAACTTAACTTCTAACCATTTAAACTCATTCCACGAGGTTCTATAACATCACTAAAGCATTATGGAACATGAATGCAACTTTTCTAAGCATAATTGAGCAATAAAAACTTGATTCAAAGGGGAAACTAGCTCTATCTTGACACATGCATCAATAGCTCCAACAAAGTATCAATATTCAAAACTACTCACACTTCTACTCATCCAATGCAATCATAAGGATATGTATGCTAAATAAAATGACATGGAATCTATACTCGTGGTTTTAAGACATGCAAAATATCTCAAACACAATTACTCGAATAAATTCTATATGGTCTAACTTAAACTAAGAATTTATTCATCTTGTCCCAAGGGTCTCTCCAAGCTCAGCCACCACACACACTTTACTCAGCACCGCCTCGTCGCCTTCCTTCAGAATTGCTTGCCTTTACCTTTATCTGCAGTAAGAGGAAATGCAACTAGTAAGCAAAAAGCTTAGTAAGTACTATCTAGCTCACAAAATCTCGAAATGTGCAAACATGCTTCTTGAACAATATGAAATCACATGAGATACTTATATGCTTGAAAGAAAACTAAGAACATGTATAACTCAAAAACATGCATACTCAAGCATTAATAAATCTCGATTTACTTTTCTTGGCTCAACTTGAAACTTTAGCTATTCTTTAACTTTTTGAAAACTCTTTAAACTTTAGAAACTTTGCTATAGCATATACTTGAAAATAATAATCACTTGGATCCACTGAAGACGTAAGTACCATCTCATGCGCGTTCCCTAAAAGGTTGGGGTAGCGAGCCACCAATCCTAATAGAGCAGACCTTGGTCTACCAGGGCCAAGACCTTGGAATTGGACACCTGGATTTCTTTAACGACGCCCTTGGATGCCGGGTACTGGCCTTAGAAAATAAAATAGCTTTTCTTTCTTTTCTTTCTTATCTGTAAATGCCTTGGCATTTTCTCGAGCACCTTGCGTGCTAAAATCCCTAAGTCTTGACTTTTGGGGATTTCTTAAGGCCTTGGCCTTTTCTTTTCTTATCTTTATCTTCTCTTTTCTTTTCTCATAACTTTTCTTAGCCCTAATCTCATATAGGGTGCTTAATCAACTTATACAAACATATAATGAACTAATATCACATGCCAAAAATCATAAACTAAAGAAACTATCTCTTTTAAAACTTTTAAAGGAAATTCTCGCGGAAAAACCGCCTCTTACTGCAGGTGAGCAGTACTTACATTGATATCTTGGACTTACAACCAAGAACGGCGTCGGAGGTTCGGAAGAAAATTAAGATCTCGGAGAATTCTTCGAGCCTACGCGTTCCTCTCGTCGCGGGGATCCCGAATATAGGAATATCTCTCGGAGGAGAGCCTTGGCCGGCCCTCTAGAGCTTGGTGTTGTTTCGCCCAAGAGAGGAGAGGTCGGCGTGAGGGTTTGGAGAGGAGAGAAATAAAACCTCTCTCTTTAATCATCTATTTATACTTATGGGGCGGATTGACCTAACTGCTCTATAAATATATTTCTCTCCACCATTTGTTGTGCTTGATACCCTAGCCCAGCCGGTGGCGCTCGCGCCTGGTCTCCTGGTGGTCGCGGGTACGAACCCCCTGCTGCCCTTAAACGTTTTTCCTTTTTTAAAAATATTAAACGGACTCGGAAAATTCCATAAAAATATTCTAAAAATTCCTAAAAATATCTAGAATATTTCTAAACCATTTTTAAATAATTCTAAGGACTTTAAGAACTAAAAATGAGAATTTTGGGGCGTTACATGCTCTGGCCAGAGGCTTCGAGTAACAATCCGACGATAGGCCTTGGGTATACGTCTCCTCGCAAGGAGTGGTGAATCATTTGTAGGCTGTTCAAACATCTTCGGGCACTTCGGCTTATACCCAATCATCCTGGATCCACACCTCCTTGGAGATGCTTGCTTAAGATGTCAAAGTATAAGTCTCCATGACCATGATGACTTGAACACCGCAAGTCAAAGGAACATCACACTTAAGCTGCAGTAAGAACTTCACTGACATATCTATATGTAGACTACCATATGAAGTTTTACAGCCAGTCACTCCAATGAACTAGTTCCCTTAACTAGCATTCATGTTTATCTCCGGACATCTCAATGTCACCAGCCAGTGAGAATCAGCTGATTAGAGAATAACTCATGCAAGTCTCAACAGAATTGATAGTGTCCGTATTTATCAATTCATCGACTAGGGACAATTTCAATACTTTACAAGTGCACATGTAGAGATAATCACTAGTTGTGAATTCATCACAAATTCTCTCATGCTGTGAATTGTATTGCGGACATTCAGTAAATGAGTTTAAGATCTCAATCAAATACACGAACATGTATACTCAAATAGTGAATATTCATTTATTAAAGTAAATGATTACAATCATAAGGCGATTGTCTTAGGACACTTCTCTCATATTACTAACAATGGGGACACTTTTTCTCCTGTTGCCAAGATATCTTTCGTGCGCCTATTTCTGTCCATTGTTACGATTCGACATTGGCCTCTTTATCAGTTGGATATCAAAAATACTTTCTTACATGTTTACCTACTCGAGGAAGTCTACATAGAGCAACATCCATGTTTTGTTGCTCAGGGGGAGTCTTCTGGTCTTGTATGTCGCATACGAAAATCTTTATATGACCTCAAGCAGTCACCCATAGCATTGTTTAGTAGATTTAGTATTGTAATTCAATAGTTTGGCATGACTCGGAGTGAGACCGACCATTCTGTCTTTTATCACCACTCATCTACTGGTTGCATCTACTTGGTGGTTTATGTTGATGATATTATCATCACAGGTAGTGATCATCTCAAAATTTCACAGGTGAAAGAACATCTTTTCAAACATTTCTAGACAAGGGATCAGGCAAACTCAAATATTTCTTGGGGATAGAAGTAGCACAGTCTAAAGATTGGATCATCATATCCCAAAGGAAATATGCAATCGATATTTTGGAAGAAATAAGAATGTTAAATTGAAATACAGTTGTCAACCCCATGGATCCTAATGTCAAGCTCCTGTCAAATCAGGGGGAGCCTCTTCCAGATCCTGAATAATACAGGCGATTAGTAGGGAAACTAAGTTATCTTACTGTTACTCGTCCAGACATCTCATTTGCAGTAAGTGTAATAAGTTAGTTTCTCAACTCTCTATGCGAGGAACATTGGGATGCTGTGATCCACATTATTTGATATATTAGAGGCGCTCCAGGAAAGGGTCTTTTGTATGGAGACAAAGGACATACTCGAGTTATAGGGTATTCTGATGTAGATTGGGTATGTTCTCCCATTGATAGGAGATATACTTCTGGGTTTTGTATATTTGTCGGAGATAATCTTGTTTCTTGGAACAACAAAATGTAGAATGTTGTAGCAAAATTCAGTGTAGAGGCAGACTATCGAGCTATGAACATAGCCAGTCAAGAGCTTATATGACTCAAATAATTATTTTAGGAACTAAGATTTAGAGAGATTACATAAATGTCACTTATATGTGGCAACCAGGCTGCCATGCATATCACCTCAAATCCAATTTTTTATGAGAGGACAAAACATATTGAAGTCAACTGTCACTTTGTCAGAGAGAAAGTTGTATTTGGAGAAATATCTACTAGTTATGCCAACTCACATGATCAACTAATAGATATATTCGCTAAGTTACTTAGAGGGTCCCGAATTAACTACATATGTAACAAGCTAGATGTATATGATTTATATTTTCCAGCTTAAATGGGAGTGTTAGAATATTATAAATGTAGCTAGGGATAATTTGATGTATCCTAATTTATATTTTACTTTAAATATAAATTAGTCCTTATAATAGAATTATGATTTATTTCCTAGAATAGAGTCCTAATTATTTCTTAGAATAGGTCCTAACTTTGTATATAAATAGGGATTATACCTTATAATATTTGATGAAAGGAAATCTTTAGCAATAATATTGTTTTCAAAAACTATTAGAAAGATGAATATTTTCAAGTCAACATGAATTCTTAATCGAAAATGAGTTTTCAAAAGCTAAGTTAAGCAATAATTTTCAAGTCAGAGCATATCTTGTTTATAAACTTCTTAAATATTTTCAAAACAAGATTTATAAAAGGCATAACTACTAAAATAATTTTCCAAGAGTAGTTTTAAAAAAAAAATCAAAAAAATATAACATTTTACTAAAGAGAGATTTTTTTAAAATAGATTTTTCAAAATAGTAAAAAGATGATTTTTGAAAAATTGACTTTAAGCAACCATTTTCGAATCTTAAATGAGATTAAAATTTCAAAAATAATTTTTCAAGATATATCAAAAATGCTTATTTTTCAAGTAGTTTTCAAAGATAAGGAACAACTTTAAAATTTTGTTTTAGGCAATTTTAGTGAAATAAAAAATTAGTTGGCAGGTAAAAAAAAATTTCATAAATGCCTAACTTCAAAAGTGTATATCCAAGTAGGTGTCAAGCTTCACTTAGGCATTTTAATTAAGCAAAAGAAATTTTTCAAATAAAAACATAAGTGTTTTGAAAACAACTAAAATAATTTTTCAAGCGTAGTTTTTAAAACATAATTTTGGAAATTCAAAAAATTTAATAAGAAAATTTAATATTAGTGCTCTCCTGAAACAATTAATATTTAAACTTGGTTTTTCAAAAATAGTGATAGTGTTTAAAAGATGTTTAAAAAGGATTTTCAAAAACTTTTGCAAGAAGCAGTTTTTACAAAATAGTTTAAAAAAATGACAAATTATTATAGACTCTCCCCTTAAAATGAAAATCAAACGTACTTGCCTTAAACACATGTCCAACCCTTAGTTACTAACTAGCTATCCAAAAGATAGTAGTGTTTACTTGGTTGGTCAAATTAAATGTTTACTTACCAAAAGTACTTAACTTGATCACTGTAATTTTGTATTAATGCTCAGACTTGCTATGATGCACTGATATAAGCATTCTGAAGTCCAAGCAAAGTTCTATGCTTCTCACGCCATTCTATGTTTTTGCAATCACAAATAAGTTAACCTAACATGCTTTGTGAGATGCAGGCTACCTAGTGCTATAGGTTCATGCTATTCTAGGGGTCAAGCCTAGGCTAAGTTTGTCACATCAATTTTTCAAAACATATAATCAATTTTGAAAGTGTAAATTTCAAAAGGAAAAATAGTTGATTTTGAAAGTTCCAATAACGTTTTGAAAAACTAAGTAAAAATCAAGTTAGAATTTGAAATGCAATTTAAGAGTTCTAAGTAAGCAGTGGGATCCTAATCTATGACACATATTCCAATTTGTCTTTTTAGGTTACTAAATTCAGATTTTGAAAGTGGTTTAGTAAATATATTTGCTATATTAGACTTGGATTCAACATGGTTAAGCTCAATTTCCCCTTTAGCTACATGATCTTTAACAAAGTGATGTTTAATTTCAATATGTTTTGTTCTTGAATGAAGCACTGATTTTTTTGTTAGATTGATTGAGCTTAAATTATCAATGAATATTTTTACTTTATTTAAATCTAGATTAAAATCTTTTAAAGTGTGCATCATCCACCACAATTGAACTACACAGTCACCCATAATTATATATTCTGCTTCAGTAGTAGATAAGGCAACACAGTGTTATTTTCTCCTAAACCAGCTAACATGTGATGATCCTAGGAGTCGACATTCACCACTTGTACGTTTTTTAATCCAATTTACAGCCGGCATAGTCTGAGTCAGAAAATCCAATAAGGTCAAAGTGGGTTGTTCTAGGGTATCACATTCCTATATTAAGTGTGCCTTTAAGATATCTAAAGATTCTTTTAACCTGGGTTAAGTGAGTCCCTTTTACGTAGGTTTGATATCTAGCACACTTGATAATTGCAAATAAAATATCAGGTTTGCTTGCAGTTAGGTATAGTAAGCTACCTATAACACTCCTATAATATTTGAGGTGAAATGGTTTACTGTTTGGGTCACTATCTCGTGTTTGATTTGCGGCCATGGGTGTTTTAATTTCTTTGGTATTTTCTATTCCAAATTTTCTAAGTAATTCCTTAGTGTATTTTTGTTGATAAACAAAAGTTTCTTCACTTGTTTATTTAATTTGCAAGCCTAAAAAGAAGATTAGTTGATCTACTAAACTCATTTCGAATTCTTGTTCCATTAACATTGTAAATTCTTGTAAAAAATCTGAGTTAGTAGATCCAAATACTATATTATCTATATAAACTTGGGCTATAAAAATGTCAGATTTTAAGGTTTTTACAAATAAGGTTGGGTCAACTCGACCTTGGTTAAATTCTTTTGAAACTAGATAATTGGTTAGTCTTTCATTACCAGGTTCTATGAGCTTATTTTAGTCTATATAATGCCTTTTTTAAGTTTATAAACATAGTCAGGGTATTCTAGACTCTCAAAGCCAGGTGGTTACCTTACATAAACTTCTTTCTTAATTAGGCCATTTAGAAAGTCTGATTTAACATTTATTTGATAAAGTTTGAATCTCTTATGACCTGCTTAACTTAAGAGCATTATAATGGATTCAAGCCTAGTTATTGGGGCATAAGTTTCATCATAGTCAAGTCATTCAACTTGGCTAAAACCCTTAGTTACTAATCAGGCCTTATTCCAAACTTTTTCACCTTGTTCATTTAGTTTATTCCTAAATACCCATTTTGTTTCAATAATTTTTTTATCCTTGGGTAAAGGTACTAAATCTCAAACTCTACTACGTTCAAATTGAGCTAGTTCTTCCTAAAAAAAAAAAAATCCAATCAGGGTCGTAAGGATTCTTCTGTTGTTTTGTCAATTTTAGAAATTAAGGCAATTTGACTTATGTTTCTAAAGGAAGATCTAGTTTGAACCCTTAGGTCTGGATAACCTATTATTTGATCAATTAGGTGGGTTGAACTAACACGTGTGGATCTTTGTCTTTGTTGGTTTTGATCTGACTCAATCAATTCATATTCTTAGTTTTCTGTTTGATTTGGGTCTAAATTATCAGTACTTAACCTAATAAAATCAATTGGTTTATATTGGGTTTGATTAGAGTCGTTAGAGTTAGATTCATCAAATTTAACATTGGTTCTTTCCTCAATTCTTAAGGTAGTTTTATTGCAAACTCTATAGGCTCTACTAGTAAGTGAGTATCCTAGAAAAATTTCATTTTCAACCTTAGAAGTGAATTTTCCTAAGTATTCTCTTGTATTTAAGATATAAACTTTACATCCAAAAACTTTAAAATATTTAATATTAGGTAGTTTATCATAATAAATTTCAAAAGATATTTTTCTAAGGTTTTTATTTAGAGTTGTTCTATTTTGAATGTAACAGACTATACTAATAGCCTCAACCCAAAGGTATTTAGGTGAGTTATATTCATTAAGCATTATTCTTGTTGCTTTTTGTAGAGTTCTATTTTTTTTTTCAACAATTCCATTTTGTTGGGGTGTTTTAGGATAAGAGAATTCATGGTGGTATCTATTTTCTAAGAAAAATTGGTTGAATTTTTTGTTTTTAAATTAACCTCTATTATCACTCCTAATTCTTTTAATTTTAACCCCTTTTTCATTTTCTATTTGTTTGCAAAAGTGGTTAAAAATTTCAAAAGTTTCATCTTTATTTTTTAAGAATTTAACCCAAGTAAATCTTGAATAGTCATTGATAATTACTAAACAATAAAGGCTTCCATTTATAGACTTAATCCCATGTGAGTTAAATAAGTCTAAGTGAATTGGTTCAAGTATTGAATTAGTTTGTATTTGATTAATTGGTTTGTGAGTCGATTTGGTTTATTTTCATTGTTGGCAAGCATTATAGATTGTTGACTCAAGATTAGGTACTTTTGGTAAGCCTCTAACTAAGTCATTTAATTTAGATAATTTTCTAAAATGTGTATGTGAAAGTCTTCTAAGCCAAAGCCATGTTTCCTCTTTCTGGGTTAAGAGACATTTAATTAAGGGACTGGTTAGCTTAATTTTATAAATATTATTGTGCCTAGGTCCCCTAAGTATTATATTTGGGTTGTTGGTGTCTTTAATCACACATTCAATTGATCGAAACTTAACCTTATAACTGGTATCACACAATTGACTAATATTGAGTAAACTTAAAATTTTCAACAAGTAGTACTCTTTTAATAATGAAATTAGAATCAAGTTCAATATTACCTATGTCAATTGCCTTAAGTTTGTCATTGCTTTCAAAAGCAACGGTTCCTAGACTTTTGTATTTTAGCTTTGTAAATTTGGTGGGATCCCCAATCATGTATTTGGAGCACCAACTGTCCAGTATCTATTTGATTTCCTATAGTTTGGTAGGAAAAAGTTAGGATTAGGCTAAGGTAAACTTAGGGTTAAGTGAGATTTGACTTAGTTTGAGACAAGAATTTTAAGTTAAAGTCACCTAGGGTTGAAATTAAAGTTAAAATCAAACATTTAAAGTTTAAGTTGTAACGATTTAAAGTTCAAGGTTTAAAGATTAAAGTTCGAAAAGAATTAAAGATGGAATTAAGGTTAAAGTTAAAGATTTTATGTTTTAGAATTAGGAAAATAATTAAGTTTAAAGTCAAGATTTAATTAATAATTAGCATTGAAATTAAAGTTAAGTTCTTAAATTTAAAATTTTAAAGTTGAAAATAAATTAATTAAAGGTTAAAAAAAGGAGAGTTAAAATTAAAGTTAAGAAATCAAAATTTTAAAGTTGAAAACAAATTAATTAAAGTTTAAAAACAATTAAAGTTGAACTTCAAGTTAAGAAATGTAAGTTTTAAAGTTGAAAATAAATTAATTAAAGTTAAAAAAAATTAAAGTTAAGAAATTAAAATTTTAAAGTTGAAAACAAAATAATTAAAGTTAAAAACTTAAAGTTAAAATTTGAGATTAAATTTTAAAAAATGATTAAAATTAAAAATAAAAAAATGATTGATGTTTAATTTTGAAATTAATATTTAAGTTTTAAAAAATGATTAAAGTTAAAGTTTTTCAAAAAGATGATTAAAGTTAAAGTTAAATAAAGGTTAAGGTTAAAGTTAAAGTTAGCATTTAAAATTAAATGAGGTTCAAGTTTTTGATTAATTAAAGTTTTATTATGGTAGAATTTTAATTAAGTTAAAATTTAATTAAGGTCGATTTTTAATTAAGCTGAAATTTAATTAAGGTAGAATTTTAATTAGGTTAAAAATTGATTTAAAATTGAAGCAAACAAGAATTTAAATTTTGTTATCCTTAATCATCTCACCCAGTCTAAAGTTATCAACCAAGGAAATCCTATAATTTTGTTAGATGAATTGAGTTGATTTAGAAAAGTTAATTTGATCTTATGTTAAATTCAGGTTTAACAAGTAGTAATTTAAAAACACATTTCAATAATTGGCTTCTAGGTCTTGACGAAGCATAAGGGTTTTTTGGGTGGTTATCTGAGCAACGACCCTTTCGTAGACAAAGCCTTTTAAAGAAATTATACTTTTAACTTACTCTTTGAAAAACCCTGGTCTAACTAGTCTAGGATGTGGCGAGGTAGCTCCGGCTAGTTCCACCAGATTAAAAAGATCAAATAGGGTACGTCTTACCCTAGCTGACTCGTTAGACATGTTTTCCTAGCGTACTATTATTTCGCCCCACCTTGGTATTAAGTAGGACAACTGTCAAATTAACTTTTAAGTCTAGTCCTAAGTACCCTAATGGGTAAAGGCTAATTTTGAGGTGCCAACTAATTTGAAGCCTCCCCCTTAATTTTGAGGTACAATAATATTGATTTTGCCCTGCTTGCTTTGTTAGGTAAGCTTTCGGGACCCACGCTTTTCTCCGATTCTTGCGTGGGTGGGTAAAGAAGACAATTGATCTCTGGGTCGATCTTGATTTGTATCCTACCCCAAATTTGATGTAAACACCCTTTTTAGATCCAAGAATTAGGCCAAGATTCTTGAATCTTGTTGTGAAAGTTTCTAGTAAATCCTTAAGTTTTTGAACTTCACCTTTCAGGATGGAGTTTTCATTTTTCAAGTTTAGTAGTTTTTTTCAAATTGCTTTTGTTCAATTGAATTTTTATTAATAATTTGCTCCTTAAGGTCTTGATTTTTCTTAAGGAGTAGATTAACCCTAGATTCAAATGCAGATAACTTTCTATCTAAATAGGAAATAATTTTAAAAAATTGCATTTAATAACTCTTGTACCTTAGTCGAGCCATCATAAAAGAGTGCGGACTCATGGCTCGACTCGTATTCAGACTCTTCATCTTGCTCTGATTCTGACTCAGGTCCGGTCACCATTAGCACGAGGTAGCTATAATTCTTCGAGGGTTCTCCATCCGAGTTGTTTGAGGAGATCTCGTTCCAAGTTGCTTGTAGTGTCTTCTTCTTTTTCATCTTCTTGGATTGGCCCTCCATTTATGAGCATCCATGCTTGAAATGCTCTTTCTTGTTACAGCCAAAACATGTGATGTTGCTTTTGGATTCAGTTGTGGAAGGCTTCATCACCTTCTGAATATCCTTTCTGGAGAACTTTTTCTTTTTCTTGGTGAACATCTTTCTTGTTGATGCAGTCTGGCCCGATTGTTGTTTTGGTGTTGCCAACGATTTAAGTTTAGTTGAGCGAATTTGGGTTAAGTCCTGGTCGGGGACTGGGCATGAAATCCTGGTGAGTGAAGCCAGGTCCTAGCTTGGGAAGCTAGGTGATGGAAATCCTGGTAAGTGAAGGCAGGTCCTAGCTTGGGAAGCTAGGTGATGGAAATCCTGGTGAGTGAAGCCAGGTCCTAGCTTGGGAAGCTAGGTGTTGGAAATCCCGGTGAGTGAAGCCAAGTCCTAGCTTGGGAAGCTAGGTTGGATGAAATCCTGGTGAGTGAAGCCAGGTCCTAGCTTGGGAAGCTAGGTGTTGGAAATCCTGGTGAGTGAAGCCAGGTCCTAGCTTGGGAAGCTAGGTTGGATGAAGTCCCGGTGAGTGGAACTGGGCACGGAGTCTTGGTCTGGGGGACTGAGCACGAGTTAGAGAAGGCTAGGGAGCCCGTTCTCTTGACTTAGAGGTGAATTGGAAGTCTCTGGATCGGTCTGGTGACCGATCAGGGAAATTGGCATAAACTCCCTTCGTGGATCAGTCTGTTGANCGATCAAACATCGCGAGTTCCTTATTATCACTGATCAGGCTGGACCCTGATCGGTCAGGGAGTGCCCTGATCGGTCCCCAGACCGATCAGGCCACAACCTGATCGGTCTGGTGACCGATCAGTGAGGTTTGGCCTGCAAAGGCTAGGAATCCCAGCATTGCTGTGGATCGATTCAGTGACAGATCCATGCTCTGTGATCGATCAGGGTGATCGATCACAAGAAGCTCACGATTTCTGATTTCTCACCGTGGACCGATCAGGCTGGAGCCTAATCAGTTTGAGCTTACCCTGATCGGTCTGGTGATCGATCAGGGTCATCTCTGATCAGTCTGGTGACCGATCACTTTAATTCAAATTGCTGTCAGACGCTCTGATCGCTTCTGTTTTTTCTGCCGATTCTCTGATACACTGCTGATTTCATTTGATATGCTGTGCTAACCTTCTGTTGGAGTGTGCAGGTGATACAGGGAGGATTCAAACCATTGGGGAGAGTCAACTGAGGACTTTCCTTGGTACAGGTTTGTCTATTTACCGATTTCAGGTTTCAACGGGTAGCTGGCGCGGCTGGCAACTGACGGAGGCTCAGCTGAAGAGGTCTTCAGTGGACTTAGTGCTCAGGGAGTCAGAGGGTCAGGCTGTGGCTCAGTGGATGCTTGACGACGTTGAGCTTGAGCTTAAGACAAAGCTGGAAGCAGAGGAGCGTGACAAGGTGTGAACAGACAGAAACTTGGAATGTTTGGCTGGGTTGTGCTTGTGCTCTCTGTTGCTTTGTGCTTGAGCTTTCTTGTTACATCTTTGTGAGCGTTCCTTCTTGTGTGATCTCTTGTACTGAAGTTCAATCATCCGTGAGATTTGTGGAGAGGTTTCTCCACCGAGAAGGAGGCTTCACTATATCTGGGTTCACCGGGGCTTGATCTGCCGACGATCAAGGGATCACCCACCTCACGGGCACGCCAAGGAGTAGGGGTAAGTTATCCCCGAACCTTGTACATCGCGGTGTTAGCATCTTTGGTTTGCTTTTCATTTCTACATATTTCTGTTTGTGTGTTTGCTTCCGCTGTTACTAATCTGATCACGCAGAAAACCTCAAAGAGCAAGATTTGAGTGTCTGGCTACATTCACCCCGCTCTCTAGCCATCCAAGCACCAACAAGTGGTATCAGAGCTTGGGGCTCTGTTCAAGAGGCTTAACATCCAAGAGCTAACGACGATGGCCATGGGAAGAGAAGGGTTTAGCACAAACAGACCTCCATTCTTGGATGGATCGGATTTTTCATATTGGAAGTCAAGAATGTAATTTTACTTGAAGACAAACATGAGCATGTGGTTCGCTGTCAAGGAGGGTTTTTCCCTTTCAAAGGATAATGAAGGAAAAGAGCTTGAGTTTTCCAAGTGGTCGGCTGAGCAAATCCGGAAGGGGGAAGCAAATGCCAAAGCTGTGGTCACCTTACAATGTGGGATGACCAAAGAGCAATTGATCAAGGTTGGTCCCTTCACCTCTGCCAGAGACTTGTGGAACAAACTTATTGAGCTCCATGAGGGAACTCAAGATACACGGACAGTCAAGAAGGACCTCCTTTTCAGCCAACTCCAGAACTTGACAATGGGAGAAAACGAAACTGTAAGTATGCTTCATTGTCGGTTCAAGGAGATCTACAATGGTCTTCATTCCATCAGTGAGAAGGTAGAGAATCGAGACCTCGTAAGGTATGTTCTCAAAGTCTTTTCGAGGAACACTTTGTGGTCATCCATGGTGGATGCTTACATGGTTTCCAAGGATTTATCTTTTGTTAAGTTAGAAGATCTATTTTATGAAATGGAACTACATGAGATCTCTAACCAAAGCCCAAAGGAGAAAGGGTTGGCTTTAGTGGCAGGTGACAACAAGAAGAAGAACAAGGAGAAGAAGAAGGAAAAAGAGGAGGAGAAGACTTACTGTCACGTGGCTCTAGTGACCTTAGAAGAGTCAAATAAAGAGAGTGAAGACGAAGCGAGTAGCTCCTCAACCACACCTTCATCATCTTCGGATGATGAAGAGGTAATCTCTCCCGAGTTAGATAAGTGCTATAGAACTATAGCATGTCTAACTAGTTTGTTTAAAAAATCTAAGAACAAGGTTAAGTCATTAAGATTAGAAGTAGAAGAATTAAAAACCTCTAAGGATGAGGTAATTGATGACTTGCATTTTAAAAATCTTGAGAATGAAAATAAGGGTTTGAAGGGTGAAATTGAAAATCTCAAGAATATTCTTGAGAAATTTTCAACAAGCTCCAAAATCCTAGATATGATCTTAAACTCACAAAAGGCGGCTTACAACAAGGTTGGTTTGGGTTACCAATCTAAAGAACCTAGTGTCATATCTTTAATGACTAAAACACATTTTAGATTATAAAATAATTCTAGGGTTCAAAAGGTTAGAAAGAAAAAGACTAAGGCATGGGTGCCTAAGTCTTTCATTGAAAATACATTAGGTCCCAAAATTTGGGTACCTAAAACCTCTATCTTTAGAATTGTATAGCATTGATTGAGGGGGAGCATCCATCCACATGGGTGGTTGATAATGGGTGCTCAAAATCCATGGTTAGGGAAAATTGTTATCCACATGATTAGGTATGGAAAATTCACATTAGATAATTTGATCCCCATTGTTTTTGTTCTTATAACAATGTAATCCTTTGGCTAGTGATTTATGGAATATCATTTGGGCAGTAGGAAAATTATTCAATCACATATGACAATGTATCCATGCACAAAGATGGCTTATCAAAATGAATCAATAAGTTTTGGAAAGAAAAATCATTACATGGATGACTTAGGTTGACATATATCGTGTTTTTACTTTGGAATTGCCTGCATTTAGAGAATTTAGACAACTTCATGTTTTTGTGATCTATAATTTGAATGATCTGAAATTCTCCAAATTGAATAGATACATGTCAGTGAATTTTCTTATTAGTGAAATACAAAATTATGATGATGAATTCATTGTGGTCAAAGGAAGTAAATAGAAGAGAAAAAGTACACAATAAATAAAAGAGAAAAAGTACCAAGGCTAGGTCTTAGATTAGTAGTCCGAGAGAAAGTAAATAGAAGAAGTCGACTCGAGTGGTGTTGCACCAACTTCGAGTAAATCCGATAGAACGAGAAAAAAAAAGGATCTAAGAGAAGGTATTTTTGAACCAAACTTAGTTGTGCACGAAAAAAAAAATGATTAAAACAAATTCAAACCCTCAGCTCTTACGGTGGTTACACCAACTCAAAGAAAACTTGGCTCTGATACTACTTATGGGACCGTTGCACATGAGATGGGGGGGGGATGAATCATGTGTCTTTTAAAATAAACGACGTTATTTCGAAGTTATAAAAACGTGAGCGAGTACAGCAGAACATAACGAAAAAGCGATCATGCGAACACAAGTTAGTTTTGCTTGCTTCGGACCCTTCGGCGACTTCTACTGCAAGACCCAAGTCCCTTGGACCTTTCCGACAGGCAATCTATTAATACCCTCTACCGGTAAACTCCCAATAGAGTGATTGAGTATAAAAGTTGAGTAGGAAGTATAACAATCCTACACTTCCTACTTAATATGAATTAAGTACAAGTAAATAAATTCATTACCAACACTCAAGTAGGATTTGGATCAGTTCATGTGTTGGCATCGGTCTTCCGACAGCGGTCGGACGTAGTCGATCGAAGTAGTGCCATAGCAGGAAGATATGGAAGAAACAAGATGAATGCGAAAGCTTGAATGTCGTAGTGAAAAGATGATCTTGAAGCTTCGGTAACACTGCCCTTATAAAGGGCATCTGAGGTGCCTCAGATGGAGTGAAAACTATCCTCGATTCGAAGTTGTTGCTTTCGTTGCTTATCCTCTAGAAGGCGCCTTGAATCCCCTTTGAGGCGCTTCATTTCTCAACTGAGGTGCCTTGGATCTAACTTGAGGTGCCTCAGTTCGCTGAAATTTCATCTTCAACGAAGACTGCGTAGAGGCACCCTCAACCACTTGAGGCATCTTTAGTCCAAACTGAGGTCACTCGGGTACTGTTCAACCGATGTAACTTTTGCAGTTTAAACCCTGCAAAATGACATTAGTCCGAAACAACAAATACTTTGCAAAACATGGTTAGCATAACTATAGACTAAATAAATATAAGTATTAAATAGATCCTATCTTCCCAAGATCAGGATCTAGTCAAAGGCCTCAACTCAGAGATCCGAAATGATTCTAAGCTGGACCGCGCCTAAAGTCCCAACGGGGACTTGTCCTCATCGGAATTCGCTCCTCCAGTGACTTACCTCACTTACCTTTGTGCAGTTCTACTTGACTTCTTAACCCACCAGGACTTCTTGCCAGGACTCCACCATCTTGGACTTCCTGCTAGGACTCTACCATCCTGGACTCGACCAACCTGGACTTCCCGCCAGGACTCCACCACCCTAGACTTCAACCTGGTATTTGGTTCTAAGTCTATCAAATCTGCAGACTTCGTAAAAAGGTTAAATAACCACAAACCTAACTTTAACCTATTTGTCATTTATTAAAACCTGAGTTTGACCATTAGTGCAAATTGCACCAACTAGATGAAGAACAAAGGCACAACCAAATAGCTAACTTAAGATGTTATGAGGGAAGCATTATATTCCATATAAAAAAAATGATTAACAAAGTTTTTGCAACCTCGGGCGACCGGTCCGGTCTCACGGAAATTTTCCACTGACCGCTAGGGTAAATCGGGAAGCGCTCGCGATGGACAGTTTAGAAGCCCAGCGTCCCAAGGTTCGCGCCCCATTTGGAGGAAAAATTTCTATAAATACGTTGTAGTTGGGGATCGAACCGCAGATATATATTCTATATAGAACAATATTAACATGGTGATTAGCAATAAATCAATCATAATAATAGA
Source organism: Boesenbergia rotunda (assembly GCA_024364735.1). Classification (NCBI taxonomy): domain Eukaryota; kingdom Viridiplantae; phylum Streptophyta; class Magnoliopsida; order Zingiberales; family Zingiberaceae; genus Boesenbergia; species Boesenbergia rotunda. Next base: position 42,435 of record JAGFNQ010006082.1, read on the forward strand.
TAAGATGTATTTAACAACTCTAATTTAACTTATAAGTAATAACATTGTTAAATTCGAATGGAGCTCGTTAATCCTCCATCTCAAAATGACTAGTGATTTAGGAAAAGTATACCCTCTTAATATATAAACAAAATAGATCATTTGTTCTTCCAGTAGTAAAGCATTTAGAAAAATCTCAGTAGTAAAGCATTTAGAAAATTCTCAAATGAGATGAACATCTTCGAGGTTGGTTTTTAAGTGTGTATAAGTGGTGCTCTGAATAACCAATAGGGAAGATAGTTTACATCCAAAACTAGTCATGCGAAGCCCAAATACCTAGATCGTTTGTACTTGTTCATATAAGACTAATGGATGGGAACACCCCATCCTTAACAAGCCTGCCCATGCTCCCAATGACTCAAAGATATCTAATATAACAACTACCAAACTTTTACCCACTAAATGGTTCAGCTATATTGATCCTTTTATCTCCTATTATACCATCATTTATTTTTATATGAGTTTTATCCCCTCAAAGTCATCTAACACCGTGTTAATCAGAGTGAATTTAATTCCATCCAAAATCACTAATCATTCAGGAGAAGAGAAACACTATTAAGATATAGAAATCATAGATCACTGTACTTATTCTATATTAAATTAAAAAAATGTACTACAAGTGCATTGGGCTCGATAAGTACCAAGTAAAGATCGAAGACAATCGACATTCTCTGGCGACGGAATGACTCCGGGTCCGCCCTCCGCAAAAACTTGCTTGCAAGTCTTAAACAGCCTCTGCATGGTTTTGGCCGCCTTCTTCTGCCACCGCTTGCTCTTCCTGGAAGGACCCTTGCTCTTCTCGAGGGCTGATTCTACCGTCCCGTCGTGGTCGTCGGCAACCAAGTTGCCGCCCACCCTCATCCAAAACAAAGGGCAAGTCCTTTGATCCCGGGCCAGCTAGCGTGCAGCCTGGCCCGGCAGCCTGGCGCATCGTCAGCAGAAGATAGATTGGCGTGCTTCGAGAGCTCATGGGAGGTAAGGCCCGTACGGGCGGTCTGGCCAAGCTCCCTCGAGAACGCGAAGGCATAGGCCCAGGTCATCATCTAGACTCTCTCGCGAGCATGCCCCCGTGCTTCTCTCGGGGGGCTCCCAGTCGTATGCGTGGAGTCCCACGTTCCCTGGGATCCTCTACATCCAGATGATGTCTAATTCAATCTATTACCCCTCTCGCTTTGGCTCACAGCTGACACGTGGCGGCCCACGCTCCTGGGGTAAGCCCGAGCCCGAGGAAGCTTTAACCAGTGTATCACCAAAGGCCCTTAGTCGGCCTCATCAGCCAGTGCCCTCAGTCGGCACCTTCCTTCTAGGCCCTCCGTCGGCCTTATCAGCCAGTGCCCTCAGTCGACACCTTCCTTCTAGGCCCTCCATCGGCCTCATCAGTCAGTGCCCTCAGTCGGCACCTTCCTTCTAGGCCCTCCGTGCCCTCAGTCGGCACCTTCCTTCTAGGCCCTCCGTCGGCCTCATCAGTCAGTGCCCTCAGTCGGCACCTTCCTTCTAGGCCCTCAGTCGACCCAACATACAGAGCAACCACTCCCTGACACAGGACTACCAGAAGCAGTTGTTGGAACTTGGATGGCTAGAGAGGGGGGGTGAATATAGCCAGACACGAAAATCGCTTTCACTTTTGAGATTTCTCTGCAGTTAGGGTTAGTAGCATAGCAGAAGCAAAAACAAAACAGAATATAACTGCAGAAATGAAAAGCAAACCAAAAACGCTAACAAGGATCGTTTACAAGGTTCGGGGATAACTTGCCCCTACTCCTTGGCGTGCCCTTAAGGTGGGCGATCCCTTGAGCGTCGGCAGATCAAGCCCCGGAAAATCTGGATATCAAATTTTCCTTCTCGGTGGAGAAACCTCTCCACAGCGTTTCAATCAGTGTATATGAAGTTAAGCACAATGAAACAATAGAAGGAATCTTACAGAGCACTTAGGACAGAAGGGGCACAAGAGATCTCCTCACCAAGCTCCACTCAGCATAGATCTCACGCAAGAACACTCCCTGCTCTTCGTGTCTTCTTGCTGATGGACTCGCCAAGCTCTCTGCCTTCTTCCAAGCGCTCACGTTTGCAATATCTTCAAGAATGATGCTCAAGTGTCACAGTTGGTTTCTCAAAGAGATGGATCAAGGTTGTCGCAAGAGCACAAGAGTTGTAGCCAATTAACTGATTTCTTCCTTCTCCACTTCTCAGGACGTTTATGTTAGTGATATGAGAGAAGTGTCCTAAGGCAATCGCCTTATGATTGTAAAACATTTATTTTAATAAATGATAATTCACTATTTGAGTATACATGCTTGTGTATTTGATTGGGATCTTAAACTCATCTACTGAATGTCCGCAATACAACTCACAGCATAAGAGAATTTGTGATGGGATCACAACTGGTGATTATCTCTAAATGTGCAAATGTGAAGTATTGAAAATATCCCTAGTCGATGAATTGATAAATACGGACACTATCAATTCTGTTGAGACTAGCATGGGTTATTCTCTAATCAGCTGATTCTCACTAGCTGGTGACATTGGGATGTCCGGAGATAAACATGGGTGCTAGTTAAGGGAACTAGTTCATTGGAGTGACTAGCTGTAAGACTTCATATGGAATCTATCTATAGATATGTCAATGAAGTTCTTACTGCGGCTTAAGTGCGATGTTCCTTTGACTTGCGGTGTTCAAGTCATCTTGGTCATGGAGACTTATACTTTAACATCTTAAGCAAGCATCTCCAAGGAGGTGTGGACCCAGGATGATTGGGTATAAGCCGAAGTGCCCGAAGATGTTTGAACAGCCTACAAAGGATTCACCACTCCTTGCGAGGAGATGTATACCCAGGCCTATCGTCGGATTGTTACTCAAAACCTCTGGCCAGAGTATATCATGTTTGGAGTGCGAGTCTCTAAAATACATGAGAGTAATTAGAAATCCAAAGGACGAGAAAGACACTACTTGGGCTAGGTGTGACGTAGTCAGCTTAGTGGGGACTGACACAAATAGACCGTGTCCTGAACCAAGTGTGTATAAGATGGTGAAGGGAATGGGGCACGATTCATTAGAGCTGCTGAAGGGTTTCAGAATAATTTCTTCTGAGGTCAAACCGTTGATCTTTCGATTAATTAGGGATCATGATGTAATACTAGGTGCTACTCATGATCGTTCTATAATTTGTTGATTATAGACGACCAACATAAATCGAAAGCCTATTTAGTGACACGCACTACGAGTAATCTGAGGGATTTAAAACGAGTTGAAAATTGGATTTTCCGATCAAGAGAAATAAGTCGAATCTGAGTTAATCAGAGGCGCAATGGAAGCTAAAAATGGCTAAGTCTTTTGAAGGCTTTTTGGGCGAATTAAATGAGTTTAATTCGCGTTGGTTCGGCTCGGTTTGGGCCGGCCAAAGAGGGTGCCAACCCTCCTTGGTTGGCCGGCCACTTATTGGGGAGAAAACCAATTAATTTTGGTTTAATTAATAAAGTAAATCTAGCGCGATTTATTTTATAAATTATGGATAAATAATTTGTATAAAGAAATTTATATAAATAAATTTATAGAAATTTATTCTTTTTATGGAAGTTAAAATAATCCATGAATTGGTTTATTTTAATTTTATAAAATCAATTATGAATTGATTTTTCCATAATAAGAAAGATTATAAATTTCTTATAAAATTTATTCCATAATAAAAGGAGAGACTAATTAGTTTTATTATAAAGTTAGTTATAATAAAACTTGGTTTAAACAGAATAATTCATAAGAGAATTTATAGGATAAATTTCTTATGATAATTAATTAGTTTTATTATAAAGTTAGTTATAATAAAATTCATAAGAGAATTTATAGGATAAATTTCTTATGATAACTAATTAGTTTTATTATAAAGTTAGTTATAATAAAACTTGGTTTAAACGGAATAATTCATAAGAGAATTTATAGGATAAATTTCTTATGATAATTAATTAGTTTTATTATAAAGTTAGTTATAATAAAATTCATAAGAGAATTTATAGGATAAATTTCTTATGATAACTAATTAGTTTTATTATAAAGTTAGTTATAATAAAACTTGGTTTAAACGGAATAATTCATAAGAGAATTTATAGGATAAATTTCTTATGATAACTAATTCCGTTAATTCCGTTAATTCGGTTAAGAGGAGACTCGGCGAGAGAGAAGCAACTATATAAGGAACCATAGGCAAGCCTTGGATTCCTAAGATTTGGATAATCGAAATAGAGCTCTCCCTCTCTCTCTTCTCTTCTCTCCTCCTTCCCCCTCCCTTCCATTAGGGCCGGCGGCCACCCTAGCTCCATTAGGGCCGGCGCCCAACCTACACCAAGGCAAGGTGTTGCCGTGAGCTTCAAGGAGAAGAAGAAACCAACCAAGAAGAAGAAGAAGCGGATCATATCTCCCTCTCTCTTGGAATTCGATTCCGTTACTTCGTTGGTTAGTTTCCTTTTCTTCTCTTGATCTTCTTTGTTGTGCCTTCCGAGAATCTAGTAGTTCTCGTCGGCACAAAACTCATGACTTTGCGAAGTCATCCCGAAGAGAACTCGGCGTGGACGCGAATAGACGCGGAGCTTCCAAGGGACGCTACGGTTGGATCTCGTCCCTTACTTCGAGTTACGCGAGGTACTTGGTAAATTAGTTTACTTTTTCGCAAAGTTTTATTTTATGATTATGTCAACACACCATAAGATTGCATGCTAGATACGAAGTTAAAATAATTTAGGAAATTATTTTATGCAAATTCTTCCGCTGCACGTAAAAATTTAAAATTTTACGAACTTGTATCCTTGTCGACATGCACCCGGTCCCAACAGTTTAAGCATCTGGCCTCTGCAGCTCACATCGCCAGCCACCAGACGCTCCACTGAGTTGATTCTGAATTGGGCAGCTCTTTTCTGTAGTTTTCCATTTAATTCTTTTACAGCTAGCTTCTAGCATTTGATCTCACTTGTCTTGTTTGTTTGTTATGTATTTGAACTGTTCTACATTTCTGCACACTTATGATGCATCTCTGCGCAAGACTTAATTCTTGTGCAGGTTGTTATATGTGTTTCTGAAATTCTAGCTTAAGTCCTGCATTTGTTCCAAATTTCTGCTTCCAATTCCTTTACTCATTCATTCAGAACACTTCACTAATCTCTTGCCTTCCTAATCTGAATTGATCAGCGAATCTGAATTTCCAGTTCACAGTTTAAGCACTTAGCATTAGTTTTCTTTTGGCACATAGGTTGTTCCATAGAGTATCAAGCTGTTAACTTCTTCTCTTGTACCAAGTGCAGTTTAGGCAATTGTTTGGAATCAAGTTAAAGGGCAATTTTCGAATGTGCTATGGTGTATGAAGTTGTCTATTTTTATCCAGATTGTTTCTGAAATTCCAGCTTCAATCATGCACATCAGTTTAGTTCTGAAATGTTGTTTCACTGAGTTGTGATTCTGCACTTATTCACTACTGAAATTCTGCAATTGAATCTGAACTTACTAATCTATGCATTCGATAGCTTCAATTTTATTGTTCAGTGTTTCAGTTATCATTGCTGAAGTTGTATGAATGAAGTTAGCTTTGCTGAATTACATCTAAACTCTGAATTGAGTGATTAATCTCAGCTGTCTTGTTTATTTCTTTGCAATTGGTTCGCTGCTTTCATATGCTGATCTCTCGCATTCCAATTCCGCACTGAGTTTGTCCCTTATTTCCTGCCTTCATTGCTGAACTTCTTAACCCATTCTTGCACAGCACTTCAGAATTAGACTTACCTTTACAGTTGAATTGCTAAGAGTCATTTGGGAGTTGTCGATTATAGCTCTACATGGAGTATAAAGCTTTTTGGCACATAATGTACTTTTGCAATTGAGTTCAGATTTGTTCTCCCAAGGTGGTCAAGTTGCATTGGTTGATTAAGTCTCCCAAAGGAAGTTCATTAGCTACCATTTCCTTGTTTGGTTCATTGAGTTATGTTTTCTTGCCTCTCATTAAGTTTTCATTTATAGTGAACCCAAATTGCGATTTCATTTCAGATTGAAACTTGAAACCCAAATTCACAAACGACACCTAAATACAAGCTCGATTCACACAACGTCAACTAGCCCCGAGAAAAATACGACCTATGGCCCTTTTACTACGCTTTTGTTCTTAATTGCAAAAAGGGTTTCCAGTTATTCATTCATATTTAAATCTGATGAGCCCACACTTTCGTGACAATTTAATCTAGTATATTTGGGTTCTATCAAATTTTTGGCGCCGTTGCCGGGGAAGCAACTAGTTGATTTGTTTGATTTTTGTTTGTATGCTTTTGGACATATTATTGGGTTCTATTTTATTTTGCTTTATCTTTTGTATACTGGTACTGCCATTTTTCTTGTTTGTTTGGTGACAGGGGTGCAGGTTCAAAATGTTTTCATCCACTTATCAGCAGCCGTGTCCACAATTTCAGCAGAATCAACCTTTCAATCAACCATTATAACAATTTCAACCGCCACAGCAAGAATTCCAACAGCCCTATTCTAATTTCCAGCAACCAAATCAGTTTTTTCGGCCACCATTACAACAATTCGAGCAACCACAGCAATTCCAACAATTTCAGCCAGATTTTCAGCCAAGTCTACCAAATTTTCAGAATTTTCAGAATGGGCAGCCACAATTTCAGAATTTTCAGCCCCAATTCCAGCAATTTCAGCCCACTCAAATTGAGTTTTCACCACCACAATTTCAACCTCGGATCCAAGAATTTCAGGGCTACAGTTTTCAGCCATCTCCACCAACTTGTGAACCAAATATTCAGCAATTTAATCAGGCATTTCATCCATTTGAGCAGCCCCAACAGTTTCCATTTCAGCATGCACAACCTCCTCCTGGACTTCAGCAGCCCTATTTTCCATTTCAAGATCAACAGGGGTTCCACACTAACCAAGGAGGCTTTGATGATCCTGATTGGGATGAGGCTCTACACCAAAGGGTAATGGAGATGTGTCAACAAATCCAACAACAACAGCAAAGTTTTCAAGAACAACAACAACAATGGTTTCAAAACATGCAAGATCGATTGAATCAGATAAAAGCCCAAAGATCAGAACAATTATCTTCTCAAGCTGCTTTTAATTCTGAGAGCCCCGGAGTTGATTTTATATCAGTTCAAGGTGACCATAGTACATGGCCAAGTCCTTCTTCAAGTAATCTTGCAAATTTGATAGAAGAAGAAGATGAAGAAATCATCAAATATTGGGCACCTACAACATGCATTCCTCCGGAGATTCCTACTCAAAATTCATTTCCAAATTTTTCAGCTCTAGAAGAAGAAACTGAAGCTCCACAGGACCATTCTAGACTTTTAATTTGTGATGATAGTATTATTGATGGTCCTAATTTTTCTAGTATTGTTGTTGCAGATATTACAGGAGAAGCATGCATTGGAGATGATTCCATAGGTGTAGGGGATTGCACTAAGCCCCAGGGACCACCACAGTTGACTGGTACATTAGAAGATTCAGAAGATGAACTAGAAAGTGTAGGGACTTACATGGTGGAAGCAAGCACCCAAGGATCACCTGTTTTAGTTGAGTGTCCACCAGAGTCTGAGGCTGAAGAGGAGCATGTACTTGACCAGGAAGAGGCCATGGATACATCTACTCTTGTAGAACCTCCAGGTATTCTCCAGCACGCTCAGGTAAGTATTTCTCCCCTTTCTTCAGAAAAATGCAGCGAGGTACCTAGTGCTGACATTATTGATTCTGATGAATTTATTGATATACCTTGTGTAGAGATTGTTTGTGAAAATCCAATAGAGGTACCAAATATTGATTTCCTCAGTCATCATGCATTACTTGATACATCTCTTGTAGATATGGATAGCGAAATAATTTTAGAGGCACCCATAATTGATGTTGTTTGTTATGATGAATCTCTTGATACATCTTTTGTGGATATGGATAGTGAAAAATTTTTAGAAGTGCCTGAAATGGATGTTATTTATTTTGATGAATCTCTTGCTATATCTTATGTTGAGGTTGAATGTGAAAAAGTTATGGAGATATCTGAGATTGATTTGATTGGCTGTGACACATTGCTTGATACACCCTTGATGGAAAATAATTATGAAATTTCTATTGATGAGCCAGAAATTGATTTCTTTATTTGTGATGAGTCTCTGGATGCAAATTTTGTAGGAAATGATTTTGAAAATTTCATTGAGGTACTAGAATTTGATTTAATTGGATATGATGCAGTTTTAGATACATTTCATGCAGAGACTGATAGTATTTTATTTCTTTCTGACCCTGAACGCTTGAGAGTGGTATTACATTATTTTGCAGGGTTTAGAAGATTTCAGGAGTGGGTACTCTAACTGAACAGACTTCAAACTCCTGGAAGGACTTCTGAAAGGCATCAAGAAGGAGGAGAAGATCTTACTTTAATATGAAGCACTCCATTCCTTCAATGGATTCTGATCCTAAATCGCCTGCGGCCACCAGAGCAATTTTCTGTAAAGTTCAAGTGTGGGGGAGTCCTACTTCTCTCAGCCACCCAGACTCCTCCACTACCAAGATGGAGGCTGCTTCTTGATAGACTCCGCCCACCAGAATAAAGGGGAGTTTGTTTCATTCTTGTATTTTCTTTTATTTCATTTTTCATTTTCATGCTTTCCAGAAGTAGAATTTTCTTTTAAATTGAGCCCTTGTCAATAAATGCATGTTAGTTCTCTTGGAAATTTGTTTCTTGCATGAGTAGAAATAAAAGTCTCCCTTTAGGTTATCTCCATAGCATTTAGAATCTCTTGGAAAATAAATTAAATTTGGTTGTCAAAACTTAGGGTTTGAGCTAATGGATGAAATCTTGGATGCTTGAGTACTACTTGGTTTTAGATTCTTAATTGGGGATTTGAGATGAATTATTTTTGCCTAGTGAGAATTAGCCTTATATTTGTGACATACATATGTTATTGAACTCTAGAACTTGGTTAGGTTCTTTCAAAACCATATTTCAATGATTGGATCACATCTATAGAGATAATCACTTTATTTACCTTTCCATATCAATTTTAACAAAAAAATCATGTTCATTCCATTTTTCTTTACTTATTTCTTACTCTTACCCTCACTTTTCTTTGGACTTGTTTGCTTGGAATTTTTCTAATGCTACTTTGCCCGAGACGGACAAAGATTTAAGTGTGGGGGAGTGACTAAAGTTTTGGAATTATTTTGGAGCAAGGATGTATTTCATGTCAAAAAGAAAATTTTTTGCCAAGTTGAAGCCAAAAGGTGCAAAGTGAGTTGAATTTGAATTCTAAAAATGAACAAGAGGATGGAAGCAATTGGAGATCTAGATTCCTTAACATATTTTGAAGATCCAAGTGGCATGGTGTGACAATCAAAAATTTTTCTGCAATGAGATACAATGGCACGAAAATGCAAAAAGAAAGAAATTCTTGTGCCAAGGTGAAGAAAAAAAATCTGCTAACTTGGATAGGAAATTGACTTGGATAAAAACTGAAAAGTTGGAATTTTGGGAAGCTAAGATCAGCAACATCTTGTAGAGACTGAGTTGATGCTGGTGGAGAGCAGAGAAATTGAGATAGTGAGCTGGAATTGCAGCAGAAAGAAAAAAAAACAGAATGGTTTTGCAGTTTGGTATCCACTTCAAGCTGAATGCATGCTCCCTAATTCAGAAATGTGTAGCTGAATTTGTATAATGGTCTTGCACTGAATTCAACCTCGTGGGGAGCAACTTTCCAGTGAAGGCAAGTGGAGGAAATCAGAACAAAAAAAAAACTGCTGAGCTGAGTTGAGCAAAACCAAGGCTGAAATTTAATTTTGTTGAGCAGAATTTGTGATGTGGAATACTTTAAGTGCTTAATTACTCCTTATGCTAACTGATGTGAAGAAAACAGAGATTTGAATTGAATCTGCCGTGAGCTAGAATTAGAAACAGAAAAAAAAACAAATTGAAGATTGGTGCCAACTTGAAGTGAGTGTATCAAAAGGGAGTTGCAAGGGTTAGAGAAGGTAATATTTGGAACATCAAATTTTTGTCCCTAATTGTTATTAGGTTGATTTGGACCATCCGTTGCAAATCTGAAGGATTCGAGCTACCACGAGGCAGATCCTGACCCCAGATCATCATCATCAAAGTTTGGCTCAAATCAGAGCAAAATTAGCCGTTGGATTTCTTCAAAGCAATCTGAGCCGTCCAATGTTAATTATTTAAGGAAAAATTCCCTGCAGCTGACCTTCGTCGCGTCTTCTTCGCCGCAAACTCTTCCTTGAGCTGTTCTTAGTTTTCTTCAATAGATTTCTTCAATCCATGGGGCGCGACCCCTCAATTTCTTCACCAGATCAATTGCTAGGCCATTGGGAAGGTTCTCGGTGAATTTCCAGCTCCGAATTGGCCAAAACAGAGCCGAGCGAGGGTTTCGTTGGTTCTGCCATCGATTGCTTCAATTTCGGTTTTGTTCAATCCATCATCCATCCGAGCTATCTGGAGGGGTTCCCTGGAGAGCTTGGTTCATCCCCACACCTTCCGCGCAATTGGACGAGGCTTGATTGAAGGAATCGAATGGGATTTCAGTTTGGTTCAGAGTGTGAGCTGGATTTGAATTGCAGAGCTATTTTTCAATGGTTTGCTGAGCTTACGGGTTCGAGGCTCACCCTTGCGTGACGAACAAGGAGTACTTGAGCTAGGGAGTGATTGAGGATTAGTTTACTTGGTTATTTTTCATTGTTTGTAGCTGTAATTTCATTTCTGCACTGTTTCATTTCTGAATTTTCTGTATTCGCTGCTAGGTCTCGTGTATGAATTGTTTCTGCTGTAATTAGGGTTTAATCCAGTCAGTTAAGTAATTAGGAAGCTTGTTTAGGGATTGATCGATTTCAATTTCAGTTAATTTTGTTTTCCTGCTTGCGTATCAAGTGGACAGTTTGTAACCGCTCTGTTTCTGCTCAATTCATTGTGGTGTCTGAATTCTTCATTTTTAATTTGCATTTAGTGTGTGTATGTAGTTGATCTAAGTTTATTTCACCTTTAGCTTCATTTCTGAGTTTTTGTTCAGTTTGGGAACTTTGTATTTCAGTCTGTTTTCCCATTTAGATCTTGCGTATCAATTTTTGTGCTGTTATTCAATTCTGCTCTACGTATTCCCTTTCTGAGTTTTTATTTCATTTCTGAGTTGCTTAGTTAAGTTGTCATTCATTGAATAATTGTATTGCATCTTAGTTGCTTCACAATTAGTTTCATTACTGCATTTGGTCCTTAGCTAGCTGCGCATCAATTTCCTTCTGCGTATCAATATTTCCTTGCGTATCAGTTTTCTGTTGAGTACCCTGAATGGTGTATCAGTAGAGCTGGTTTTATCCTCTGAGTTTATCTAGCAGCTTGTTTCAGTTGTAAGACACTTGAATTTAATTTCTGCAACTAAGCCCAGCTTCTGCGCTGCAATCAGTTTAATGCTGCGTATCAACTTATTTCTGCAACATTTCAGTTGCTATTTCTGCAAGTTTTAGCTTCCAAATCTACAGGCTTCGGGTTATAAGTTCTTGGAGCTTTGTATTAGGTGAACTAAGTAGCTGGCTTTGCATTCGGGGGTTCTGAATTTTATTCTTTCCATGCGTATCCAGTCATAGGTTTCTGAAGTTGTATCCAGAAAACAGTGTGTGCTAAATTTTCCTTGATCATTAGATTTGTGAACTTGATAGATTGCTCTGCGTTCGGTTTGTTTTTGAATTCTATATTCATTCCTGCATTCAATACTTCTGAATTGATCAGTCATAATTTCCGCATCTAGTTTTAGATTTTTGGCACATAAGTTGTCTTGATTTAATTGCCCACAGCTTGTATCAAGTAGGGTTTTGGCATTGGTTTTGTATTGGACTGTTTTTAGATAGCTTTGCATTTGATTTGGATTGGATATCAGATCTGTTTTCTAACGTTGGCTGAGTTACATTGGTTCATTAAGTTCCATTATGTGAGTTCCTTAGTTGATGCTATCTAGATTGAATTCGTTTAGTAAGTTTCTTTGCTTTTCATTTCGTTTTCATTGTTAAATTGCAAACTAAACACCAAATCACATTTGAAACCCGAAATTCACAAACGACACATAATTACAAGCATCGAATCAAACCATCTCAACTAGTCCCGAGGAAAAATACGACCTGTGGCCCCTTTACTATGCTTTTAATTTTTGATTGCAAAAAGGGTTTTCAGCATTTTATATTCATATTTAAATCTGATGGACCCACACATTTCGTGACAACTTAATCTAGTATATCCTGGGTCCATCAAATTTTTGGCGTCGTTGCCGGGGAAGCAACTAGTTGATTTGTTCGATTTTTGCTTGTATGCTTTTGGACATATCATTGGGTTCTATTTTATTTTGCTTTATCTTTTATATACGGTTGCTGCCATTTTTCTTGTTTGTTTTGTGACAGGGTTGTAAGATCAAAATGTTTTCACCAGAGGACTATTCAGAGCTCAAAGATGCACTGGTGGGGTTAAAAAATGTGTTTAAGCACTGGAATTCCCAACTAAGACCCAACAGTGATTCATCTACTTACCAGCAGCCGTGTCAACAATTTCAACAGCAGAACCAACCTTTCAATCAAACACTACAGCAATTTCAACCACATTTTCAGAATTTTCAGCACCCAAATGATCAATTTCAGTCAACAAATCAGTTTTTTCAGCCTTTCCAAAATTTGCAGCAAAATCAACCAAATTTTCAACCAAAAATCAGCATGGGCAGCTGCCATTCCCGAGTTTTCAGCCCCAGTTTGAGCAACCATTTCAACAATTTCAGCCCAACTTTCAGCCACCTTATCAACAAGATCAATCGCCTTATCAAGGAATTCAGCAAGGGTACCAAGATAATTTGAATTTCCAACAACCATATCAATTTCTACAGCAATTTCAACCTTGCAACCAGAATTTCCAGCAACAAAATCAGAATTTTCAGCCCACTCAATTTGAGTTTTCACCACCACAATTTCAAACTCAGATCCAAGAATTCCAGGGCTACAATTTTCAGCAATCTCCACCAACTTGTGAACCAAATTTTTAGCAGTTTAATCAGCCTATTCAACCATTTGATCAGCCCCCACAGTCTTCATTTCAGAATGCACAGCCTACTCTTGGTCTTCAGCAGCCTTATGTTACATTTCAAGACCAACAAGAGTTCCACACTAACCAAGGAGGTTTTGAGAATCCTGATTGGAGTGAGGCTCAACAACAAAGGATGATGGAGATGTGTCAACAACTTTTACGACAACAACAAGACTTCGCAGGACGCTTTGGAAAATTGGTTGATCAATTTAATCAGATAAGAGCCCAAGGATCAGGACAATCAGATGAATCTACAGGTGTAGGGGATTGCCCTGAGCCCCAGGGACCACCATCATTGATTGATACATCAGAAAATCCAGAGGATAGGATTGAGAGTGTAGGGGATTGCACTGAGCCCCAAGAATCACCCATTCCTACTGATTTAGAGGCATTGGAGGAGATTGATAGCAGGGCTTGTGATAGTTTTGAATTCAATTCTGAAACTTTACAGGATCATTCTATACTTTTATCTTGTGATGATTTAGTTGTTAATGATCCTAATTTTTCTAATTTGGTTGATACAGGAATGGTTGAGGGAACATGCATGGGAGATGATTCCATAGGTGTAGGGGATTGCACTAAGCCCAAGGGACCACCACAATTGACTGGTACATTAGAAGATTCAGAGGATGAACCAGAAAGTGTAGGGACTTGCATGGTGGAAGCAAGAACCCAAGGATCACCTGTTTTAGTTGAGTGTCCACCAGAACTTGAACCTGAAGTGGAGCAATTACTTGACCAGGAGGAGAACACGGATACATCTACTTCTGTAGAACCTCCAGGTATTTTTCAGCACGATCAGGTAAATACTCCTCCTAATTTTTCTGAAAATTACATAGAGGTACCTCAAACTGATTTTATTGTTTGTGATATACTTAGGGATGCATCTCTTGTAGAATTTGATTGTGAAAAATCCCTAGAGGTACCTAGTGTTAAAGTTGCTGAATTTGAAGCATGTGGTCATACATATAATGAAAATGCTGAATGTGAAAAATTTTTAGAAGTGCCTAGTGTTGTTAATTGTTGTGATGAGTCTTTTGATATATCATATGCTGAAAATAATTGTGAAAAATTTATTGAGGCACCTAGAATTGATTTTATTGGCTGTGATACATTGCTTGATACATCCTTGGTAGGAAATAATTGCGAAATTTTTATTGAAGTGCCAAAAATTGATTTCTTTATTTGTGATGAGTTCCTGGATGCATTTTTTGTAGAAAATAATTGTGAAACATTTGTTGAGGCACCAAGAATTGATATAATTGGATATGATGCAGTTTTGGATACATTTCATGCAGAGACTGATATTATTTTATTTCTTTCTGACCCTGCACGCTTGAGAGAGGTATTACATTATTTTGCAGGGTCTAGAAGACTTCAGGAGTGGATGCTCTATCTGAACAGACTTCAACCTCCTGGAAGGACTTCTAAAAGGCATCAAGAAGGAGGAGTTGATTGTACTTTAATTCGAAGCACTCCACCTCTTACATGGGTCTTATACCTGAATCGCCTGCGGCCACCAGAGCAAATTTTCGTAAAGTTCAAGTGTGGGGGAGTCCTAATTCTCTCAGCCACCCATGTTCCTCCACTACCACGCTGGAGGCTACTTCTGGATAGACTCCGTCCACCAGAAATAAAGGGGAGATTGTTCTTTCTTGTATTTTCTTTTATTGCATTTTTCATTTTCATGCTTTCTAGAAATAGAATTTTCCTTTAAATTTAGTCCTTGCTAATAAATGCATGAGTAGAGTAGAATGACTAGGAGTCATTGTAAATACCTTGTTATTTTTTTTATCACTTTTTCTTACATGACTAGGAATAAATGTATCCCTCTATGTTATCTTCATGTCATTTTAGAATCTCTTGGAAAATAAATTAAATTTGGTTGTTAAAACTTAGGGTTTGAGCTAATGGATGAATTCTTGGATGCTTGAGTACTACTTTGCTTTAGATTCTTAATTGAGGACTTGAGATGAATTATTTTTGCCTAGTGAGAATTAGCCTTATATTTGTGATACACATACATGTTATTGTACTCTAGAACTTGCTTTGGATCTTTCAAAATCATATTTCAATGATTGGATCACATCTATAGAGACTAATCACCTTGTTTACCTTTCCATATCAATTTTGGCAAAAATCATGTCTATTCTATTTGTCTTTCCTTATTCCTAATCTTAACCCCACTTTTCTATGGGCTTGTTTGCTTGGAATGTTTCTAATGCTATTTTGCCCGAGACGGACAAAGATTTAAGTGTGGGGGAGTGACTAGTGATTTGGAAGCAATTTTTATCAAGGATGCACTTCATTTCGAAAAAAAAATTTTTTTTTTTTGCCAAGTGAGTGGAGTTTGGTGTCAAGAATGAGCAAGAAAGATGGAAGCAATTGGAGATCTAGCTTCCTTAACATATTTTGAAGATCCAAGTGGCATGGTGTGACAATGAAAAAAATTTCTGCAATGAGAAACAATGGTACGCAAAAGCAAAAAGAAAGAAATTCTTGTGCCAAGGTGAAAGAAGAAAAAAAATCTGCTAACTTGTATCGAAATTGACTTGGATCAAAAACTGGAAAGTTGGAATTTTGGGAAGCCAAGATCAGCAACATCTTGTAGAGACTGAGTTGAAGCTGAAATTATTTGAATCAATTGCAAAATGTTTGTGCCAAAAACAGTGTGCAGATCAGTGATGGAAGTGAGCTGAAATGATACAAGCTGAACTGTTTTGAATTGAAACTAATGCAAGGTTGCTGCCAAATGCTAGCCTCTGAATTGCAGCTGAAAACAAGCTGAAGACAATCCGAATTGAAGGCTGTAAAAGCTGATTTGAAGCAGTAAAAATCTGTGCTAAGTTAAATCCGGCTGAATCTCCATTAAAGCTGTGAGATTTAAAGCTGAAAAATTCTGAACTGAATTGCAAGGATGGCTGCTGGAAATTGAGAAGTAGATCTTCACCAGCTACAAGTAAAGTCTGAAATGCAGCTATCCAACATTAGAATGTCAGAATCGAAGTTAAACAAGCTGAGATCAATGAAGAAATCTGTGCAAAACTGATTGGATTTGAAAATTCTGTTTGGATTAGAAATTGAAGTGAAGGAACTGATTTGAATACCGAAAATGAATTAAGATAGCAAGGGCTGTTTACAAGGATTGAGAACAGAACCAGATTGGAAAGGGGAGCTGAAGATGCAGCCGAAAAGAGAAAAATTCAGAATGGAATGTTTCCATTCAAAAAGTTTGTATCAACTTGGAATTGAAATTGGGTTTTGAGGCTATGAATCAAGGCAGTGGGGTATATGAATGTAGCAAAAAGTGTTGAGTGCATCACAACTGATCAGAACAAGAAAAA
The DNA here is from genome assembly GCA_024364735.1 of Boesenbergia rotunda. Lineage (NCBI taxonomy): Eukaryota > Viridiplantae > Streptophyta > Magnoliopsida > Zingiberales > Zingiberaceae > Boesenbergia > Boesenbergia rotunda. The sequence goes on from JAGFNQ010006082.1 coordinate 58,909, forward strand.
GATGTGGCTGATTGAAATTCTAGATTAGAACAGAATTGTAAGGTCTAAATGCAGTTTTCCACTACTCAGCCATTTGCAAGTGGAACATCCAAGTTTTCCACTACTCATCCAATTGCACTAACTGTTATTAAGGAATCGAAGAAGTGTAAGGCTAGGAAGTAGCTGCGTGGAGTTGGAATTTGAAACATGAAACAGAAAAATGCAGCTATGACAGAAAAGACAAAGAAAAAAAAACTGGGAGCTAAAGACAGCAAGTAGGAATTAAATTGAAGCTCACGGCAGTGCGATTGGGAGCTAGTACTGATGAAGAAATTGTAGCTGAGCACATCATGACTGAAGTAAGAAAAAAATGCACATGAGAACAAAAACATAAAGTTGCAGCCGAAAAAGAAAAAGAGTTTGAAAAAAAAACAAAAAAAAAAGAGAGAGCAAAAACAAAGGTGACACACAATTGAAGACTTGGCACTATAAAATCATTGAATGTTTTTCTCATCCGGATTTAAGCTTTATTTAATTTCATTTCTGACCTTGCTAGAGAGAAAGGAAAAGAGGAAAAATAAGGAAAGAAGAATGGAGAAAGAAAATTGGCACGCAATAGACAAGAATTGGCACATTGAGAACAAATGGGATTTTCTTCATCCAAATGAAAAGCATTATTCAAGTTTTACTCCATCACACTTTTGAGCTCACTAGAGGACTGTAAAGAGAAGCAAAGTGCATTGGAAACATTCTTGAGCAACCAAGTCTCCCACTTTATCTATTTTTTATTTCCTTGGCTTTTATTCCACTCTTTACCATTTTCTATGTTTCCATTTGTTTTTGTAGATGTTGATCCTAATCATGAATAATGGTGGAGAGTAGACAATAAGCAAACCTATGATAGTGCAAGAAGCATGTGTGTATGAGTGAGCTCCACTTCCATCATCTACTTAGAACTTAAGGAGAGAGCCACCTAATTTTCCTTGAAAGGCTAGTGATTTAAATTCATCTCAATGACTCATGATGGATGAAAAGGCTAAGTTGTTGATTTAAGGATGAGATACTAATCCATAGAGCTTAGATTTATGAGAATTGACAACCTTAGGTAATTTCTTTTCATTTGCTTCTAATTATGCTTAAGAAAATCTAGGGGATACTTATTTAGTAGTTTCGCGAGACGCTCAAGCTTAAGTGTGGGGGAGTTGATAAGTACCATTTTGTTGATTATTTTAATTGCTAAAATCCATGTTTGACCTATGTTTTGCTTGCTTAATTGTGATTTTACCCTAGGTTTTAGGATTTCCTCTTATTTTGGACTTAATTGCAAATTTGCATATTTTTGGATTATTTGGCCACTAATTTTTTGATATATTTTTGTAGGCATGAAAGGATCCTGGACCTAGGGCATACTGGGTCAAACATGAGTCGGAAGTGGACCCGGATCGAGTTATCACGTTTCAGATTAATCTTGGCCGTCCGATTCAAAAGCGGCTAGTTCTGAGCCATCCGGGACCATCTGAAGCAATCCGAGGTAGGGTTAGGGTTGATCAAGCACTCTGATCAAGATCTGAAGGTTTCATCCCAATCAGAGCTCATTAAACCGTTGGATCAAGCTCGGAGAGCTCTAGATCGTCCATTCAAAGATTAGGTTGATCTGGACCATCCGTTGTAAATCTGGAGGATCCGAGCAACCACGAGGTAGATCCTGACCCCAGATCATCATCATCAAAGTTTGGCTCAAATCAGAGCAAAATTAGGCGTTGGATTTCTTCAAAGCAATCTGAGCCGTCCAATGTTAATTATTTAAGGAAAAATTCCCTGCAGCTGACCTTCGTCGCATCTTCTTCGTCGCAAACTCTTCCTTGAGCTGTTCTTAGTTTTCTTCAGTAGATTTCTTCAATCCAAGGGGCGCGACCCCTCAATTTCTTCACCAGATCAATTGCTAGGCCATTGGGAAGGTTCTCGGTGAATTTCCAGCTCCGAATTGGCCAAAACAGAGCCGAGCGAGGGTTTCGTTGGTTCTGCCATCGATTGCTTCAATTTCGGTTTTGTTCAATCCATCATCCATCCGAGCTATCTGGAGGGGTTCCCTGGAGAGCTTGGTTCATCCCCACACCTTCCGCGCAATTGGACGAGGCTTGATTGAAGGAATCGAATGAGATTTCAGTTTGGTTCAGAGTGTGAGCTGGATTTGAATTGCAGAGCTGTTTTTCAATGGTTTGCTGAGCTTACGGGTTCGAGGCTCACCCTTGCGTGACGAACAAGGAGTACTTGAGCTAGGGAGTGATTGAAGATTAGTTTACTTGGTTATTTTTCATTGTTTGTAGCTGTAATTTCATTTCTGCACTGTTTCATTTCTGAATTTTCTGTATTCGCTGCTAGGTCTCGTGTATGAATTGTTTCTGCTGTAATTAGGGTTTAATCCAGTCAGTTAAGTAATTAGGAAGCTTGTTTAGGGATTGATCGATTTCAATTTCAGTTAATTTTGTTTTCCTGCTTGCGTATCAAGTGGACAGTTTGTAACCGCTCTGTTTCTGCTCAATTCATTGTGGTGTCTGAATTCTTCATTTTTAATTTGCATTTAGTGTGTGTATGTAGTTGATCTAAGTTTATTTCACCTTTAGCTTCATTTCTGAGTTTTTGTTCAGTTTGGTAACTCTGTATTTCAGTCTGTTTTCCCATTTAGATCTTGCATATCAATTTTTGTGCTGTTATTCAATTCTGCTCTGCGTATTCCCTTTCTGAGTTTTTATTTCATTTCTGAGTTGCTTAGTTAAGTTGTCATTCATTGAACAATTGTATTGCATCTTAGTTGCTTCGCAATTAGTTTCATTACTGCATTTGGTCCTTAGCTAGCTGCGCATCAATTTCCTTCTGCGTATCAATATTTCCTTGCGTATCAATTTTTCTGTTGAGTACCCTGAATGGTGTATCAGTAGAGCTAGTTTTATCCTCTGAGTTTATCTAGCAGCTTGTTTCAGTTGTAAGGCACTTGAATTTAATTTCTGCAACTAAGCCCAGCTTCTGCGCTGCAATCAGTTTAATGCTGCGTATCAACTTATTTCTGCAACATTTCAGTTGCTATTTATGCATGTTTTAGCTTCCAAATCTGCAGGCTTCGGGTTATAAGTTCTTGGAGCTTTGTATTAGGTGAACTAAGTAGCTGGCTTTGCATTCGGGAGTTCTGAATTTTATTGTTTCCATGCGTATCCAGTCATAGGTTTCTGAAGTTGTATCCAGAAAACAATGTGTGCTGAATTTTCCTTGATCATTAGATTTGTGAACTTGATAGATTGCTCTGCGTTCGATTTGTTCTGAAATTCTATATTCATTCCTGCATTCAATACTTCTGAACTGATCAGTCACAATTTCCGCATCTAGTTTTAGATTTTTCGCACATAAGTTGTCTTGATTTAATTGCCCACAGCTTGTATCAAGTAGGGTTGGCATTGGTTTTATATTGGGCTGTTTTTAGATAGCTTTGCATTTGATTTGGATTGGATATCAGATCTGTTTTCTAACGTCGGCTGAGTTACATTGGTTCATTAAGTTCCATTATGTGAGTTCCTTAGTTGATGCTATCTAGATTGAATTCGTTTAGTAAGTTTCTTTGCTTTTCATTTCGCTTTCATTGATAAATTGCAAACTAAACACCAAATCACATTTGAAATCCGAAATTCACAAACGACACATAATTACAAGCATCGAATCAAACCATCTCAACTAGTCCCGAGGAAAAATACGACCTGTGGCCCCTTTACTATGCTTTTAATTTTTGATTGCAAAAAGGGTTTCCAGCTTTTTATAAATATCTAAATTCTGTTGGTCCCACAATTCGTGACAACTTTAACCTAGTATTTCGGGTCCATTATTGGACCAGTACACCCACCCTGTGATGTGACTCCGGATGTCGTATCTTGTGCCTTTCGGGCACAATCACGGCTTATATGTCCCGACAACTGATAGTAGTAGCACACTGCCTGCTCCAGGGTGCACTCTGATCTGTCGTGGCTCCTGGAACCACACTGGGTGCATCGTTGTCTGGTGGTGGTCTTCTGATCCTGCTGAGAAGACTGGGAAGAGTCTGCCGTGGTATGTCCTGGGTTCTGAGGCCTAGATGTAGACCTAGAACTATCCCGCCCTGGCTGGCCGTGCCTACCTCGCTTCCGCGAGGCCTACGTCTGCTGAGGCTGTGCAACATTAGAGGCTGACTGCTTCTCCTTCTTCTTGTTCCCGAACAGCCTCTGCCTGGTCGACTCGATAATGAGGGCCCGCTCTAGCGCCCCTCGATATAAAGTGACCTCACAAGTGGACAACTGAAGCTGGATGTTCGGGGCCAACCCCTGCATGAAATGCATCCTCCGCTCGGCGTCGTCCGCGACCAACTGAGGGCAGTAGTCCGCCAAGCGGTTAAACTCTGCATCATACTCTAACACCGTCCGATCCCCATGTTGGAGATGCAGAAACTCCTGACGGTGGGTCATCTGATACGCCGTGGGAAGGTACTTCTGTCAGAAGGCCTCTCTGAACATGTCCCAAGTAATCGGCTGCTCACCAAAGATGGTCTGCTGAGCCGTCCACCATGTCGTGTCCCACTCTCGCATGTGATTGGCCGCCAGCTCGACCTTCTCCCAATCCGTGCAAAACATGTATTGGAACGTGTCCTCGAGGGTCTCCAGCAATGCACGGGTCGGTCCCCCCGTGAAACAAAGTGAACCGACCCTTCACGGATGCAGCCAATGCTGGGATCCGTGATCTGTCCATAGTTCGACCCACAGGGGCCGCAGGTACCGCAGGTGGTACTGAGGAGTCACCTGGCTGCACTGCCGGGGGTACTAACTGTCTGGCCTGCCCCGACGGTCCGGATGTCTGTCCCTTCGATGGTACTGGCTGAGCCGACTGAGGGGCCAGATGAGTAGAAGACAACACCGGTTGCAGAGTCTGTATCAGCTGTTGTAGAGTCTGTAGCACCAAGTGGATCGGCTGCGATGCTGACTGCTCTGCTGGCGGTACCGTAGCGGGTAACATCGGGGGTGCTACGGAAGGCACAACCGGCGGTGCGACAGAAGACACTACCGGGGGTGCGACTGGAACCGCTGTCAGAAACGGCGAAGGGATCCTCGGTGATGGAAGCCTCTGGCTCGGAGACGTCTGTCTACGACGTTCGACATCAACTGCAGGTCGTCTCTCTGGAGACTCCGCCTCAGCTCCAACAGCCGCATCTCCCGTAAGCTCCCGAGTCAACAGACGTGGTGGTCACCGAGGGCCACCACGGGGTCGGGGAGGGGTCAGCTCGATACGACGGGGCATACCTGTACGGATATGACCCACACATTATTACAGTTATTCTCATAACTACTAACAAGATCTTACCATTACTTCATGATCGTCTGGAGATGTCCCGTTGCCGCCATGTTCCAATCACGTCTATCGAGAAAATGACTCCGACATAAAATTCGAAAAAACACCCACAAGACCACAAGGTATCTCGAGAATCTGGCTTTGATACCAAATAAATTGTCACACCCCGAGGAGCCGCTCGTCCAATACCGACCGGACAGCTACTCCCTCGTCTCAGCAGACAATCCGTAAACCTAACCACCACGACTACCTCAGTCTGCTTGTACCGCAGCCTATAGGGCTGGAACAAGCGACTGTATAAAGAGAAAAATGAAAACGGCGATAAAGCTGCGTACCAGTACAACTTACGACAAAACCAAAACGAAATCAAGGCCTCCATGGCACACAAAAGAACAACTATACTATCATAAAATGGATGACACAACAGAGCACAACATACAACAGCGGAAATGAAAAGAACAAAATGAGTAAAGGAAAGGTACCAACATGCACCACAACCAAAATACAAGACAACCGCGAAAATCGTCTCGGAGACACATGAACTGAGACATGCTGCTGGGCAATCCAAACGATCATCCTGAAAGGAGAAAAACAAGGCTAACGGGGTGAGTCCAAAGAACTCAGCGAATACAGTCTAATATGCACAGGATGCTATACTAGCAGTAAGTCACCATCTACCACAATAATAATGATAAATGCAGTAAGAAGGAAATGCAGAACTGAACCATAAGAAATAAAGGAAGTATATACCTACCTGCGTCGATACAAACCCAATAGCATGTACGTCAACCAAGTGCAGCAAACACAACCACGTGCAGAGATGTAGAGCATGCTCATGATGTAACATGGGTTACCCCTGACGCTAGTCGGCCACCGTCGTGCATCACATGAAACCGAGTGGGTAGGGATCTAACCAGGTCCTCCCTCCACTCAGACGGTCACTGTCGTGCACCACGCGATACCGAACGAGCAGAGTCTCAGACTGGAACGTACCCCGCCCTAGGGAAAAGTACGCTCCCTTATCTCTAACTATCTCCAGACAGAATAGGGGACCTGCTGCAGTGCCGCGGGTACGCCACCGGACGACAGGTCATGTGGCAGGTCTGACGGCCCATCTCAACCACTAGAGGAGTCAAAGGTCGCCTACATATGCCCCCACACGAGTAGCAAGTCCGACGGCCCATCTCAACCTCCAGGGAGTCAAAGGTCAAGCAGTCAAAGGTCGTCCATCTATGCTACGTGCAATAATGATGCATGCCACTATCCCATGCATCATCCACTATCTATCCCTACTGTCATCTATATGATATGTAGTAGTCCAGATCACCGGTATGAACCATAACCTAAACCCTAGCGTAAGGTATAAGGTAAGCTGTACATACAATCAATCCATGTAGAAATAAAGAGCAGCAAATAGTAATGCTAGCAGATACAACTACTGAAAGAAGAAGTACTGAAATAAAAGTATCGGCATCCCTACTGCTATCTATATCTAACTATGCATAATAAAGGTACCCGCCTCGATATGAAGAAGTCCAGGCGTCGAGAACCCCCCATCCAAATATAATATCCGTGGCAAGAGGACTAAGTCAACGCCCTAGATCAAAGAGCAACAATTTAAAAGTTAACATCCCAAACAAATTCTTAACCCAAATGTACCCTCTAAATTAATTAGGGTTAATTACAATTAATTAACCAATTAACCCTAACTTCTTAGCCAATACATTAATTAGGGTTAATTATGATTAATTAATCCCTAATTAATCCCTTAATTCCAATCAAACATCACCATAGATTCAACCCACCGAAACCTTCCAAAACCAAACTCAAGATCTCAGCCCAATCCTAATCACAGATCATGATCAACAGAAAACATTACACAGAAACAAAATCTTATCACACACAAATCAAAGAACAGAGCTCAAGATAAGAGAAAACAAGGTACTTGTGGTAGAACGCTGATCCAGAAACAAGGATCAGAGTAGGCTGATCGGAGAAGACCCAACATGAGTATCAAAACTATAGATCAAAGAATGCAAGGGAAGCGGGAAAACAAGAGAACTAATGCCATGGCTTGCATTCATGATCACCCACTCAGATCTACAATTCAGAGTAAAACCCAGACTCAAGATCATAGTAGAAACCAGAAATCGAAGTCCCAATTCAACAAGATCGCAATTCAAACCCAGAGCAGAAATTAGAATCCCAATCCAAGCAAGAAATAGAAAATAATCTAGGTCACCACATTACCCCATAAGCTCACCACATATCAGATCTTATCAGAGTATCACATTCACCAGGAAACCTTCCTGGATTTACCGGAATTTGAGATCGCTCAAATCACCTCACTTAGCTCGATAGCAAATAGAAAAACTAGCCGAGTATATGCCTTGGAAAGCCGTAGATCGGAGCTAACACCTTGCCCCAACCCTAGATCTGCCAAGAGACGCCCAGATCACAATCAAGAAGGAAGACAACGAACACTTCCAAGACACAAGCCCAGGAGAACACGCGAAAACTTACCGACCACGTCTCCTAGCCCCACTCAACGAAACCCACCGCTGCGATCGGGTGAAAGAGAAAAGATCGCTTCGGAAGTGATGGTAGACACACGCTGCTCGAACAGGACCAGAGACGGCGCGATCGGAAAGGAGTGTGATCTAAACCCTCATCGTGCGCTCATGAGGTTCCGGTAGCGAAGAAACGACCTCGGTCCCCGGCGATTCCAGGCGAAGAAAACGAAGAGCAGAGAGAGATCGTGAGATTTGGGGAAAAAGAAAGAGTTCGCGATCGAACTCAGCCACGAGTGGAGAATATAAGGGTTTGGCCTTTTGCAACTAGACCCATCAAATTTGCAAAAATCTCACAGACGCCCTTAAGTTCGGAAATTTTACGTTTAATCCCTTATATTTTCCGTATTCTCACACCACCGCTCCAAAGATACACTCTCTTCGAGGAGTCGGTACAACGTGAGAGGGAGGACTTCAAGTGCTTCGGCTGGGCCACTCGCCAACCTACACAAGTCCCTCCTGAAGGTAAAGTTGTCGTGCCTTTCTGTTATCATTGTTCGGCCTTTCTAATTCTCGTTATTTACTATGGCAGGCCACTTATGACTACCTCATCTCGGGAAGCCACTTACCCTCCAGGCAGGAGATCGAAGCTCTACGCCAACGGGTAGCAGAATTGGAGACAGAGGTTCACCACGCTCACGAGGAAGGACTACTACAGGCGGAGGTCAGCAGGGGTCTGCGAGTTAAGGTGGAACACTACCTAGGCTCCCTGCTGGCCTTCGGGTCTTCTCTTCACAACTGGGCACCTTCTCTCGGAGCTGACGAAGACCCTCACCCAAGAGATGGACCATCTGTCTCAGGAGATGAAGTGCTCCTGGGAACGGGAGGCGTAGCTGTTAGAAGATGCCCGCCGGCTACAGGAAGACTCGGAGCGAGCCCAATCGCAACTCCGAGAGAATGCAGCACAGCTCCGAGAGGCCCAGGCGACTCGAGTTCAACAATCCTCCGAGGCAGGCGAGCTGAAGACTGCACAGGACCAGGCCATGGAAGCACTGATGACATATAAGGCCGATGAAGAGTTCTGATAGGAGGAGGCGAAGGCAGAGTTCAAGGCCCAGTTTCTTCAATCCAACTAGTTTGGGGACCTCCTGGTCAGCCAAGTGCTGAGGTGGTTGAAGTAGGACTTCAACGGAGCAGTCCATCAAATATGGCGAGCGGGAGTGTTGAAGCCGGACGCCGACCTTAGCTTCCTCAATGCTAGTTAACCCTGGGAGGGGCTACCAATCGAGGAAAAGGAGCTGTAGCCGACACCCTATCTTTTCTTCCTTTGTATTTCTCCTTTTATTTATTTATTTTCCAAATGTACTTCTAATGTAATCCAAAATTTTTAATGAAATATTTGTTGGTGCAAAGTGCATCAGTAGTGAATAGTCATCCTCTAGGATTTCGATATTTGACAATATACTAAGGTTAGCCAAAGTGATTATGGGTTAAACCAAACAGGACATGATGTTTGGTAGGATAAACCCAGGTTTGATCAAGTTTGACAAAGGGGTAGCCAAAAAAGACCTGATGTTTGGCAGAACTATAAGTGACAATATACTTAGGTTTAGTCAAAATGATCAAGGGTTAAACCAAACAGTTGTTAGTGATATGAGAGAAGTGTCCTAAGGCAATCGCCTTATGATTGTAAACATTTATTTTAATAAATGATAATTCACTATTTGAGTATACATGTTTGTGTATTTGATTGGGATCTTAAACTCATCTACTGAATGCCCGCAATATAATTCACAGCATAAGAGAATTTGTGATGGGATCACAACTAGTGATAATCTCTACATATGCAATTGTGAAGTAATGAAAATATCCCTAGTCGATGAATTGATAAAAACGGACACTATCAATTCTGTTGAGACTAGCATGGGTTATTCTCTAATCAGTTGATTCTCACTGGCTGGTGACATTGGGATGTCCGGAGATAAACATGGATGCTAGTTAAGGGAACTAGTTCATTGGAGTGACTAGCTGTAAAACTTCATATGGTAATCTATAAAGATATGTCACTGAAGTTATTACTGCAGCTTAAGTGCGATGTTCCTTTGACTTGCGGTGTTCAAGTCATCTTGGTCATGAAGACTTATACTTTAACATCTTAAGCAAGCATCTCCAAGGAGGTGTGGACCCAGGATGATTGGGTATAAGCCGAAGTGCCCGAAGATGTTTGAACAGCCTATAAAGGATTCACCACTCCTTGCGAGGAGATGTATACCCAGGCCTATCGTCGGATTGTTACTCAAAGCCTCTGGCCAGAGCATATCATGTTTAGAGTGCGAGTCTCTTAAATACATGAGAGTAATTAGAAATCCAAAGGACGAGAAAGACATTACTTGGGCTAGGTGTGACGTAGTCAGCCTAGTGGGGACTGACACAGATAGACCGTGTCCTGAACCAAGTGGGTATAAGGTGGTGAAGGGAATGAGGCACGATTCATTAGAGCTGCTGAAGGGTTTCGGAATTACTTCTGAGGTCAAACCGTTGATCTTTCGATTAATTGGGGGTCATGATGTACTACTAGGTGCCACTCATGATCGTTCTATAATTTGTTGATTATAGACGGCCAACATAAATCGAAAGCCTATTTAGTCACACGCACTACGAGTAATCCGAGGGATTTAAAACGAGTTGAAAATTAGATTTTCCGATCAAGAGAAATAAGACGAATCTGAATTTATCAGAGGCGCAATGGAAGCTAAAAATGGCTAAGCCTTTTGAAGGCTTATTGGGTGAATTAAATGAGTTTAATTCGCGATCGGTTCGGCTTGGTTTGGCCGGCCAAAGATGGTGCCAAACCCCTTGGGTTGGCCGACCACATTAAAGGGAAGAAACCAATTTAATTGGTTTAATTAATAAAATAAATCTAGTGCGATTTATTTTATAAATTATGGATAAATAAATTTGTGTAAAGAAATTTATATAAATAAATTTATAGAAATTTATTCTTTTTTTATGGAAATTAAAATGATCCATGGAATGGTTTATTTTAATTTTATAAAATCAATTATGAATTAATTATTCCATAATAAGAAATTTATAAATTTCTTATAAAATTTATTCCATAATAAAAGGGGAGATTAATTAGTTTTATTATAAAGTTAGTTATAATAAAATTCATAAGAGAATTTATAGGATAAATTTCTTATGATAACTAATTAGTTTTATTATAAAGTTAGTTATAATAAAACTTAGTTTAAACGGAATAATTCATAAGAGAATTTATAGGATAAATTTCTTATGATAACTAATTAGTTTTATTATAAAGTTAGTTATAATAAAACTTGGTTTAAAACGGAATAATTCATAAGAGAATTTATAGGATAAATTTCTTATGATAACTAATTCCGTTAATTCCGTTAAGAGGGAGACTTGGCAAGGGAGATGCTACTATATATAGGAACCAAAGGCAAGCCCTTAGTTCTAATCGAAAGAGTAATCAAGAGATTATTAGCTTCCTCTCTCTCTCTCTCTCTTATTCACTTCTTTCTCCCTTCCCCTTAGGGCCGGCGCCCACATCCCTAATCCTAGGGCCGGCGCCCAAGCTTCCTCCACCTAGGGCCGGCGCTTCCTCCTCCTAGGGCCGGCGCAAGCTTCCATCAAGAAGGAGCCGAAGAAGAAGAAGAAGCGGATCGCATCTCCTTCCTTCCCGGAATTTAGATTCCGATTCTTGGTGGTTAGTTTCCATTCTTTTCTCTTGTTGTTCTAGTTGTGCCTTTTGAGAATCTAGTAGTTCTCGTCGGCACAAAACTCGTGACTTTGCGAAGTCATCCTGAAGAGAACTCGGCGTGGACGCGAATAGAGGCGGAGCTTCCAAGGGACGCTACGGTTGGATCTCGTCCCTTACTTCGAGTTACGCGAGTTACTTAGTAAATTAGTTTACTTTTCCACAAAGTTTTAATTTATGACCATGTCAACACATCATAAGGTTGCATGCTAGATACGTGGTTAAAATAATTTATGAAATTATTTTATGCTAATTCTTCCGCTGCACGTAAAAATTTAAAATTTTACGAACCCGTATCCTTGTCAACATGCACCCGGTCCCAACAACAGTACCTTATGTTTGGTAGGGTAAACCCAGGTTTGATCAGGTTGACAAAGGAATAGCCAAATAGGATCTGTTGTTTGGTAGAGCGAATAGAACCCAAGGTTGGTCAGTTTGACCAAGGGATTAAACCGAACTGGACCTGAGGTTTGGGAGTATATTTACCTGAAGGTTTGAAGAAGTCTAGTTAGGATTAAGATGACTAGCAAAGAAGTGATTGTGGTGGAAGAAGTCCTAGTGAGTGAAGCTAGGTGGACTAAGTCCTGGTGAGTGAAGCTGGACACGAAGTCTTGGTTCGGGGGACTGAGCACTAAGTCCAGGTCGGGGATCAGGCAACGGAGTCTTAGCCGAATGAGGACTATAGACAGAAGTAGAGACGGGTCGAGGTTGGATGTCTCGAGATCCGAGAGTCTTGGAGGCTGAGCACGAAGTCCTGGTCAAGGATCGGACAAAAAACTTAGCCGAGCGGGGATCGCGGACAGAAGTAGAGATGGGTCGAGGTCGGACGTCTCGAGATTTGGGTTCTCGGAGGCTAAGCGAAAGCCCAATCGGAGGTCCCAGTTGGCAAAAGATAACTTCTCCAGGGTGGAGTAGGTGAGGGTGCATTCCTCGGGAAAGGGAACATTAGGCGTCGGTTCGACCTAGGGTTTCGGGTGAAATCCAAAGTCATAACCAATAAATTAATTCTAAGATTATGTGTGTTTTTGTCTTGTGATTGTTGTCTTACAGGTACCTGGAGTTGGAGGCAAGATAGGAGAGCAAACGCAGGAAAAATCCGACATGGGAAAAGGCTTCCTGGGTGCCTGACTTGAACCAGGCGCCCATTAAAAGCTTTACCAGGCGCCTGGGAAGGACTAATTTCATCCATGCACGAGTTTCGCTATGACGGATGATCTTTGACCACGTGTGGCAGGCGCCCAAGAGCCCTGAGGCACCCGAGAACGCAATATATAAAGGGGTTCGACCCCTCACTTCAAGACATTAATTTCTACATCCGCTAAAGCAATCCGTGCGAAGCAAAAGTGCTCAAGGCGAAGCTCTGTGACCAAGGAGGCTCCATGAGGAAGTGCGCTGCACTTCGGACTTCCAGATTGGTCGGATCTTCACTTTTCCGTTGGTTTGCTTTTTCGATTACAAGTTGTATTTAATTTTATTCTTTTGTACTTGTAATTCAAACTGTAAGACGAGTATTCTCCATCTCCGGAAATTTTGGAAATGAGACCATTAGTGGATTCACGCCGAGTACATAGGGCTTGGACGTACTGACCCTGGGGGCTCGGGAGCCAAGTAAATAAATCCTGCATGTACTGTTATCTTTATTTTTCTTTATTATTATTTCCGCTGCGTACTAGCACTGATTGAAAGACGAACGATGAAGTTTTTTAAAGAAAATTATGAGTTGATATTCACCCCCCCTCTATTGACCAGCACTGATCCAACAAGTGGTATCAGAGCAGGTAGCTCTTCACTGGACTAACAGCCAAAGGAGCAACAACGCCAGAAATTGAGGGGGAGCAAGGGTGAATACATGTATAATTTAGATTATGTCAATTTTTAAATTTCATATTATTTGTTTTAAGTCCAGGGAGAGAGGATACTATAAAAACCAGTGTCCTACTCGTAAGATTCGTAGTTCACCATCGGCGGCAACGGAGGTACCAGCGTCAGGAGTTCAAAGGCACAAAAGTCACATCCGGTGCTTCAGATGTCAAAAGCAGGGGCACTATAAGAACCAGTGTCTGACCACGGTAAAGAAGGTGCGAAAAGTTAATTTTCGCAAAAGTGGTTCTCAAATTTCTGTAAAATTAGATATTGTTTCTAATAACTTAGATAATCATGTTGACTTTACTGTTAAATTAGATTACTTACATAATGAATTAAATATATTGAATGACAAATTAGCTAGTAATGGTTCCAACATTGACAATATTAAAATATCAAGATTTGGAGATGAACCGGGACAGAGCGGTAATTCTACCATTCAACCGCTGCACGTCCTTGAAATTGTGAGGGGATGACATGTTGAGTATAGCTTGCACTTTCTATGTGTTGGCCTCAATCTCCCTTTTTGTCACCATGTACCTGAGGAACTGACCATTCTTCACTCAGAATAATCATTTAGCAGGGTTCAATTTCTGCTTGTTGGCCCTCAACGTAGCGAACGTCTCTTCCAGGTCAGCTATCATGCCCTTCCCTTTATCTGTCTTGAACCGAATGTCATCCACATATACTTTAATATTCCTCCCTATTTGGTGGTTAAAGACCTTGTCCATCATCCACTGATAGGTTGCCCCTGCATGGCACAACCCAAACGGCATGACATTGTAGCAGTAGGTACCATCTGTCGTCACGAAACTAACTTTTTCTTGGTCTTTGCGAGTGAGAGGAACCTGATGGTATCCCTGATAAGTATCCAACATCGAAATAAAATCGCATCCAGAGGTAGAATCCACCAACCGATCAATCCGAGGCAAGGGGTAGCAGTCTTTAGTGCAGACTTTATTTAAATCTCTAAAATCAATACAAACCCTCCATTAACCCCCGGGCTTAGGGACAAGTACAACATTCACCAGCGAGGTCGGGAATTGAACTTCTCTTATGTGTCCGGCCTTCAGCAGCATGGCGACTTCTTCTTTGATGATCTTGTCCTGCTCAGGGGCAAAATATCTCTGCCTTTGCTTCACCGGCCGGGCTCCCGGGATTATATGCAAGCAATGCGTGGCCAAAGCGGGGGGGGGGGGGGGGGACTCCTTTGATCTCCTCGGTAGCCCACTCAAACACGTCCCGATGGTCCTTCAAGCAGCTAATCAAACGACCCCTTAACTCGGGTGTAAGGTCAGCCGCAATCCTTGTGATTCCTCCCGCTTGCTGAGGATAAATCTGGACCTCTTCACTTTCGAGCTCCCTATGTTCCTCTTTAGGTCCTTCTTCCTCTCGAGGGTTGGTAAGGTCGATTTCTAACGTTTCATGCATCTTCGGGTTCTTGTGGGCTTCTGTCCTGACCTCCTCGCTGTAGCACCGTCGGGAAGTTAGCTGGTTCCCTTTGACTGAGACCACCGCTTAGAATAGGCTAAGCGCTGAACACCCCAGGATGGCATTGTAGGACGATGAGGCATCCCCCAACGATAGAGATAGAGAGATCTGCCCTATCAGCTACACTCGGTATCTGGTGAAGCCGAAGAGCGGGGTGGGGACCGAATGCAGCTCACCTTCATCGATTTGCATCTGGTCCAGAGCCACCTTGTATTGGATATTGACGGAACTACCTGTATCCACAAAGATGCGCTTAACCTCGTAATTAGCTATGCGTGCGAGGATTACCGGTGCATCTTCATGGGGAGATTCCACGTCCTCCAGATCATCGGGGCCAAATGAAATACCGGGCCTTGGCGCTTGTCGCTACTGGTCCCAATGACGTAGTTTTCTAGCCGACGAGTATGGGCCTTTCTCGCCCGATGAGAATCTCCTCCAGTAGATCCTCCAGAGATCACTCCTACATGGCCCAATGGAGGCCCGCACACCGGAGCTTTGCCTTTCTTGGGATCTCTTTCAGGGGAGATAGATTGGCCGGGCACTATCTCCCGACTCCTTCCTCTCGAACACGACCGGGATCGCCGCCCGACTCTATCATCCCCTGATTGTCATCGACGAGGGGAAGGGCTTCACCGAGGGGATCGCCGTCAGTGCCCCACTTCATTCCACCATTTGCGAGGCTTGGCATCCGCGTCCTGGGACCTCCTTTTCTTCAAGGCGTAACACTCCTCTGTAGAGTGCGTGGTACTGTTGTGGAAGTCGCATTACTTCTTCAATGGTTCAGGCTTCGCGGTGTCAACCGTCTCCACCAACCTCTTCTTACCAGCCCAGTGGTCCTTCCCGGTGCGAGGATCTTTCACCCAGGCTAGTGTCGGTGGTTCTCTTCTCTCGGATCATATCGAGATCTCTATAGGGGCTCCGACTGGATCTTTGCGGCTAGTATGCTTCACCTCTTCGACATTGACGTGCTTGATGGAGCACCCCAATAAGTCGTCGAAACCGGTCGGTGGCTTCTTCACCAGTGATCGGAAGAAGTCGCCTTCAGAGAGTCCCTGTGAGAAGGCGCTGATGAGGATCTTCGAAGTAGCGGTTGACACATCTTGCGCCACCCGATTGAACCGCTGGATATAGTCCTTCAGCGGTTCTTTCTCCTTCTGTTTGAGGGTGAATAGGTTCAACGTCATCTTCTGGTATCGATGGTTGTTGGCGATGTGGTGCTGGAAAGCGATTCTAAACTCCAGGAATGGGTTTATAGAACTTTGGGGCAACCTCTGGAACCATCTCTAGGCGGCCCCTGACAAAGTGTTCAAGAACACCTGACACTTCACACCATTTGTGTACTGGTGTAAAAGAGTCACGTTCTCGAATTTACAGATGTGGTCCTCTGGATCCGTCTTCCCATCGTAGTCATCAATTCCTGGACCACGAAATTGCTTAGGCATGGGGTCCTTGATGATGCCCAATTCTAGTGTCACGACAAGCACTTAAATTTAGAATTTATAACTGAAAACCCTTGCTAGCAAAATTAAAGGTAGAATAGGGGCCTCAGGTCGTATTTTTCCAAGGACTAGTTGCGAGTGTTTGAATCAAGCTTGAAAGTTATTTGTCGTCAAATGATTTGGGTTTTCGAGATAAAATGGGGTTTTGTTTTGCAAATAGCAATAAATAAGCAGTAGGAAAATGAGTTTAGTTAAGCAAATATGCCCTAAGAAGTTTCAAGAACTATACTTAACCAATTTGAAAGCTAATCAAGAACATAGCTTAACACTAATTGAGAATTTAGCAATTCAATTGGTTATTATGAAACTAGAAACTCAAGATCTGATAAAACAGTAAAAAGAACTTGAAATATTAAGCTAAATTGCAGAAGTTGAAACAAATTTTGCTACGAAACAGAATTTAAAAGAAACAAATGCTCTACCTGATCGGTCGGCAATCCGATCAGATGCAAACCTGATCGGTCTGAGTGACCGATCAGGTGATGTCTGGATCGGATGTCAGTCCGATCAGTATCTGAAAGTGCGTTGATACAGGACGAACGATTACAGAAATAGGTAAGAAAACTGAGATCTAAGCTTCAGATCGAGTTCGTCACCGATAATTCCCCCTTGCCGTCACACAAGAGTGAGTTAGAGACCCTCTATCTCAATGATCAAATGAGAAATCAGCTCTCGCGGTCAATCTGCGTTGAACTTGCCTGCACTGCTGAACTCCTTCTCCGAACTTCTCCTCCTTGGCAGATTGAATTACAGATCGACTCCAGAACCTTCAAAGACGCTCAGAGAACCCCTCCTGTCGCCTCTAATAGCTCCGATCAATTGAAATCAGTTGACAAGCAGTTTCTGATCAGAAAAGGAAGATTTCGATGAAACCCTCAACGTTATCCTCTCAGCCACCAAATTGGGTTGTGGATCTCACAGAGGATCACTCCTTTGATTTGGAATCTCGACAATGAATGGATCTGAAGTGGTCGCCTCCAAAACGAAGAAGAAAATTGCGAAGAACTGGCGAAGAAGACAATCGAAATCGCGACCCCCCGAAGCGCGGAGAAAATTTTGATTTAAATTTCCACTTGAAAACATGAACGACTGTGATTGTTCTGATCCAATCCAACGGTCTGAAAGTCAGATAAATCCCAAACTTCCCAGATCTTGATCAAGGTCTCTGATCTACTTTTCCTTAACTCGGATCACTCAGATCTGAAGTGGATGGCTCAGATCTTCTCTTCTCTAGCTTGGACGGTCTAGATCCTCTAGTGTTTGATCCAACTGCTGAATAAACTCTGATCTGGCCCAAACTTTCAGATCTTGATCCATGAACTTGATTAAGTCTATCTTGAGCTTAGATCGACCAGAAGTTGGCAGATGGCTTAGATCTAACTGTTCTCTTGAATGGACGACCCATGTTAATCCGATGCTTGTTCCCTTTGATCCGGATCCAATTCTGACTCAAATTTGACTCCAATCCAATCTAGGTCCATGATCATGTGAAGCCTACAAAATAATGTTTAATTTAAGTGCCAAAACATCTTAAATGTAGAATGAAATAAATCTTAAGCTAAAATAGAGGTGATTCATGAAACCTTATATAAATGCAAACTTAAGCATATAATAGTGGATCAAAACATGAATTTGAGGGCCTAATTTAATCAACAAAATGAAAGTTATCAACTCCCCCACACTTAATCTTGGGCGTCTCGCACAAGCTACTAGTAAACCAAAGATGTATCCCTTCCCTAGATCCCTAGATTATTCTCAATCATAGTAAGAAGCAATTGAAAAGAAATTACCTAGGATTGACAATTCTCAAAAATCTAAGCTCAATAGACTAGTATCTTGTCCTTAAATCAACAACTTAGCATACTTCCTCTTGCATGACTCATTGATATGAACTCAACACACAAAACCTTCCAAAGGGATTTTAAGTGGCTCTCTTCCTAAGTTCTACATTTCAATGAAAGTGAAGGTCACTCAAACACAACATGTTTCTTGTACTACCATAAGTTTGCTTATTATCTAATCTCTACCATCATTCTTGACTTGGATCCATATCTACAAAGGTTTATTAGAACAAATTTAAGAAATATGAAATGAATAGAATGAAAAAGGAGCTCCATGAATTCTGATACCAAAAACTCATGATAAAGAAAATAGAGGAATATGATATGATAAGGAAAGAACTATGGTAAAGAAATATAGCATGATGAAGAAATATGTAAAGTAAGGAAAAATATAAGACTTGGATACTCAAAATTATTTCTAATGCACCTTGCCCTTTCATGGTAGTCTCTACTGAATTCTGAGCCAAGGGAAGTAAGTATGAGCTGATTTGGGGGAGGTTCAATATTGAAGACAGTGTTCTGTACTATGCCAACTTCATTGATCGGTCCAGAGACCGATTAGACATTGCCTGATCGGTCTGGTGATCAGACTAGTCCTCCCTGATCGGACTGGTGACCGATCAGGGGCTGATCAGTAGCCAAATTCCAGAATTCTGATACTGACTTTTGCTTGAATTTTTTCTTTCTTCCAATCATCACTAAATCTTAACCCATCTAGCTTCTTATTCTCGACTTCGAATTCAAAAATCTATCCATCTTTTGAACCTTCATGATTTCCTTTGTCTTTTCTTTACTTTTCTTTTGTTTTTGTTTTCTGTGATTTTTTTTCTTCAGCTGCTTCTTGTTTTTTTTCCTTGCAGCGTCAATTAGATCCAACAACCAAATTTTACTCCCAATTCTCCACTTTAGTCATGGTAACCATTTGAACTTTTGAAGACAATTCCACTTGCCAATTCCATGTCTAAATGGAAGCTTTTGGTAAGCTTGAAAAGTTTCATTAGTTACCAACCTTTGGAAGCCCCCATTCCTTTCCAAACTATCCTCATGAAGTTAGAGCACCAAACTGCATTCATAAATCAGATTGCTCCAAAAGTGATCTTAACTTTTCAATACTCACAACTCATCTTTGATACATCACCCATCAAATTGGCACACTTCTCCATTTTCTTTCTTCTCTTTTTTTTTTCTCTGTTTTTACATTGCATTCCTCATATTCTTCCATTCCTTGAGTCCCTTCAAACACTTGGAATCCACAAAAACAATCCATCTTAAATCCCATAAAACAAATAATAAATTTTAAAATACACCACTTCTCACCAAAACTCCTTTCACAGCTCTAGCCACCTCCCCCACACTTAAACTTTTGTCCGTCTCGGGCAAAGTAACATCAAGAACAATCCTAAGTAACCAAGTCTATAGAGAAATATAGTAATGAGCAGAAAAATAGGGAAAGGAAAAAGAATAAGGCATGAATCAACAAGATATGTTGCAATGAGAAGGGAAGCCAAAATGATTAACATTTATAAATGTGGTCCAATCATAGAAATATGGTTTTGAAAGAACCTAAGCAAGTTCTAGAGTACAATCATATGTGTGTATCTCAAAAATAAGGCTAAGTCCTCACTAGGTAAAAAGAATTTATCTCAACTCATCGATCTGGAGTCCATAACTAAGTAGTACTCAAGCAACTAAGAATTTTCATCCATTGGCTCAAATCCTAAGTCTTGACAACCAAATTTAATTTGCTTTCAAAAGACTCTAAGATGATATAGAGAAAATCTAGAGGGATACATTAATTCCTACTCATACAAAAATAAGGTGTCAAAATGGTAAAATGGTATCTACAATCACTCTTTATTCATCCTACATTACCTAAACATTTATTATCAAAAACTCATTGGAAAAGGAAATTTAACTACTTGAAAACAATCAAATGGTATTTACAATGTAATAAAATGCAAGGAAAAGAAAACTCCCCTTTAGGTTGGGTAGATAGCATCTTTGATGTTCACTCCATCCACCTCTAGCTCCTTTAATTCTTCAAAGTACTTTTTGAGCCGGTGGCCATTGACTTCCACATAAATCCATTAGCCTCATCTTTAATTTTAACAACACCATAGAGAAAAATATTAGTTATAATAAATGAACCTTTCCACCTTGACCTCAACTTACCCTTAATCAACTTGAGCCTTGACTTGTACAATAAGTCCTTGTCACCAATTTGAAATTCTTTCCTCACTATGTGTTTGTCATGGAAGTTCTTGGTCTTTTCCTTGTAGATCCTTGAGTTCTCAAATGCTTCTAGTCTAATCTCCTCAAGCTCTTGAAGTTGAAGTTTCCTCTCTTCTCCCACCTTAGTAGCATCAAAGTTGCAAGCCTTTACCGCCCAATATGCTTTGTGCTCTATCTCCACGAGTAGATGACAAGCTTTTCCGTAGACTAACCGGTAGGGAGACATGCCAATTGGTGTCTTGAATGCCGTTCTATAAGCCCATAGTGCATCATCTAGCCTCTTGCTCCAATCTTTCCTATCAGGCCCAACAGTCTTTTCCAAAATTTATTTGATTTCTCTATTTGAAATTTCGGCTTGCCATTTGTTTGGGGATGATAGGAAGTTGAAACCTTGTGTACAACCCCATACTTGCTAAGTAGAGCCTTCATGTGTTTGTTGCAAAAGTGAGATCCTTGGTCGCTTATGATAGCTTTGGGAATTCCAAACCTGCAAAATATGTGTGACCTGACAAAACTAACAACAATACAAGAGTCATCAGTCCTAGAGAGAATGACCTCCACCCATTTAGAAACATAATCTACAGTAAGTAAAATGTCCAAATATCCACAGGATGCAGGAAAAGGTCCCATAAAGTCTATACCTCAAACATCAAAAATCTCACAATATAGCATAGTCTATTGGGGTATCTCATTTCTAGCTCCTATGTTCCCAGTTCGCTGGCATCTATCATAATTTTTATAAAACACATATGCATCATGAAATAAGGTGGGCCAATACAATCCACACTCTAAAACTTTCCTAGCTGTTCTTTGTGGTACAAAGTGTCCCCCACATGCTGATGAATGACAAAAAGTAAGTACTGAACAAATCTCATGGTCAGGTATGAATCTCCTAATTATTTGATCATTACAAAATTTCCATAAATATGGGTCATCCCACACATAGAACTTAGCATCACTTTTAAGTTTATCTTTTTGAGCTTTAGAAAAGTGTGTAGGGAAAACATGAGCCACTAAGAAATTAACAAGATCTGCATACCAAGGTGACTCACCATGTACTACAAGAAGATGCTCATCTCTAAAGTCATCATCAATGGTGGTAGGAGATCCATCTCCTTCAATTCTGCTCAGGTGATCTGCAACCAAGTTTTCTTTGCCACTCCTATCTCTGATTTCTGAGTCAAACTCCTGGAGTAGAAGCATCCATCTGATTAGCCTAGGCTTAGCATCTGGCTTCTTCAATAGATACTTTAATGCTGCATGATCAGAAAAAACAATGACATGTGAGCACAATAAATAAGATCTAAAATGGTCTAAAGCAAAAACAATGGTAAGAAGCTCCTTTTCAGTGGTAGTGTAATTGGCTTGGGCAGCATCTAGGGTCTTGGAGGCATAACATATGACATGAGGTGCTCCCTCCACCCTCTGTGCTAGAACAACTCCTACAGCAAAGTTAGATATATCGCACATTAGTTCAAATGGTAAATTCCAGTCAGGTGATCTAATAATAGGAGCAGAGGTAAGAGCCTCCCTTAGCCTGTGAAAAGCTTCTTTGTACTTATCATCAAAACAAAAATCAACATCTTTTTGCAAAAGTCTTGTCAAGGGCTGAGCAATATCGCTAAAGTCTCTAATAAACCTGCGGTAGAAGCCTGCATGTCCAAGAAAGGCACGAACAGCTCGTACGCATACGGGATAAGATAAAGAAGATATAACACTTATTTTAGCAGGATCTACCTCAATACCTCTCCTAGAAACTATATATCCTAATACTATACCATGCTCTACCATAAAGTGATATTTCTCAAAATTAAGCACAAGGTTAGTCTCAATGCATCTATGTAAAACCCTAGACAAATTATCTAAGCAAGAATCAAATGACGTGCCAAAAATAGAAAAATCTATTGGATCGAGAAAACACGATAGAGGGGGGGGGGTGAATATCGTGAAAACGTTTCGGATAAAACTTTAAGAGAATATGCAGCGGAAATTAAAAGCATACACAAGGAACACTAGCGTTTTTACTTGGTTCGGAGTCACGGTCGGCTCCTACTCCAAGGCCCACGGTCCTTGACCGTTTACTGCGGGCAATTATATAATGCGCAAAGTTTTACAGAGATTTGTACAGTAGTAGTGCAGCAAAAAGAACAATTTAACTCTTCGTTATCGACGCCCGGTGTGGATTGTACTTCGGTGCGGAGGGTCGTCGTCGGCGCTAGAACCTCGAGATCAGAAGTTTTTGGAGCAGAGCGCTTGAGCGAAGAGCGTTGGGGCTTTGGAAAAGTCTCTTCTGAAGCCTTGGGGGTCGAGTCCCTTTTATAGTGCACCTGGGGGCGCCCTGGACGTTGGGGGTGCCTTCCACGTGCCTCTGGATCCGCAAACCCCTATCAGAAAATCGGACAGCCCTTATCCCTCCAGGATCGAGCTCGGAGCTAATGGGGCGCCCTGCTTGACTTGGTCAATAGGCTTCACGGTTGATTTTTTGCTTTGCTTTATTTCTTGGCTTTGACACAGGGCGCCCGGAACCTCCAGGGCGCCCTGCTTAGAGCAGTTTCGAAGCAACTCTTTGCTTGGTTGTTTGCATTGACCTTGGAGGCGCCCGGTGTAGCGACCCGCCTTCTCTGCTTCAGACGGATCGTTACTTCTCTCTACTTCTCGACTTCTGATACATGACTAAAAACGCGGAAATCTTTTTTTTTTTTAAACTTTTAAATTCATCTAACAATTATATTCTAACTTAAGCAATCATGCATAATAACATATCACACTTTCTATCTCAAAAGCTCGCAAATGGTACACTTTGAAGCTTGCCTCGCCCAACACCACAATCGGGTATCAGTCGACTGATACTGCATCAGTCGACTGGTAGGCCTGAATTCAGAAAACTCAGGTTTCGGCAGTTGCTTCACAGCTCCTCCAAACCTATAATTTCGAGCCATATGGAATCATGACACCATTTCTACACTCTATGACAGTTTCCAAATGAGTTTAGCCAATCAAAACGAATCCATAAACTTGAAATTTGGACTTTTGCGGAAGAAAATAAACTATTCAAGTTATATGAACTTTAACACTAGAGTTTGTACCAATCTTGACTTCTATACATTCATGACGCCAAATACATGTTCTATGACCTTGCTAAAGCATTATGAAATGTGAATGCAACTTTTCTAAACATATTTAAGCAATGAAACTTAATTCAAAGAAGAAATTGATACTTTCTTGGCACATGCATCTATTTCTCTAACAAAGTATCAATATCTCCAACTACTCACATTTCTACTCATCCAATGCAATCATAAGAATATATAGGCTAAAAGAAATGACATGGAATCTTTACTCTAAGAAATTGAGTATGTAAAACTATCCAAAACTTAAATGTTCGCTAAACTCCATAAAACAAGAACTTGAAATTCAAATGAACTATAACATTGTGAATTAAACAACTAGATTGTCTTGTGCCAAAGATCTCTCCATAATCAGCCACTACACACACTTTACTTAGCACCGCCTCGTCGCCTTCCTTCAGAATTGCTTGCCTTTACCTTTATCTGCAATAAGAGGAAATGCAACTAGTAAGCAAAAAGCTTAGTAAGTACTATCTAGCTCACAAAATCTCGAAATGTGCAAACATGCTTCTAGAACAATATGAAAATCATATGAGATACTAATATGCTCGAAAGAAAACTAAGAACATGTATAACTCAAAACATGCATACTCAAGCAATAATAAATCTCAATTTACTTTTCTTGGCTCAACTTGAAACTTTAGCTATTCTTTATCTTTTGAAAACTTTCTTAAACTTTAGAAAAGTTTGCTAAAGCATATACTTCAAAATAATAATCACTTGGATCCACTGAAGACGTAAGTACCATCTCATATGCGCGTTCCCTAAAAGGTTGGGGTAGCGAGCCACCAATCCTAATAGAGCAGACCTTGGTCTACCAGGGCCAAGACCTTGGAATTGGACACCTGGATTTCTTTAACGACGCCCTTGGACGCCGGGTACTGGCCTTAGAAAATAAAATAGCTTTTCTTTCTTTTCTTTCTTATTTGTAAATGCCTTGGCATTTTCTCGAGCACCTTGCGTGCTAAGATCCCTAAGTCTTGACTTTTGGGGATTTCTTAAGGCCTTGGCCTTTTCTTTTCTTATCTTTATCTTTTCTTTTCTTTTCTCATAGCTTTTCTTGGACCCTAAACTCACATAGGGTATTAATCAACATATATAAGCATATAATGAACTAAGATCACATGCAAAAACTCAAACAAAAAGGAAATATCTCTTCTAAAAACTTTTAAGGGAAATTCTTGCGGAAAAACCGCCTCTTACTGCAGGTGAGCAGTACTTACATTGATATCTTGGACTTACAACCAAGATTGACGTCTAGAGCTCGGAAGAAACTTGAGATCTCGGAGAATTCTTCGCGCCTACGCGTTCCTCTCGTCGCGGGGATCCCGAATATAGGAATACCTCTTGGAGGAGAGCCTTGGCCGGCCCCCTAGAGCTTGGTGTTGTTTCGCCCAAGAGAGGAGAAGTCGGCGTGAGGGTTTGGAGAGGAGAGAAATAAAACTTCTCTCTTTAATTATCTATTTATACCTATGGGGCGGATCGACCTAACTACCCCTTAAATATAAGTCTCTCCACCCTTTGCTGTGCTTGATACCCTAGCTTGGCTGGTCGCGCGCTTGCCTGGTTTCGTGCAGGTCGCGGGTTCGAATTCCCTGCTGCCCTTTTAAAATTTTTTCCTTTTTCTTTTTCTTTCTTTTTCTTTAAAATACTAAACGGACTCGGAAAATTCCATAAAAATATTCTAAAAATTCCTAAAAATATCTAGAATATTTCTAAACCATTTTTAAATAATTCTAAGGACTTTAGGAACTAAAAATGGGAATTTTGGGGCGTTACACCCGGAACCTCCAGGGCACCCTGCCCAGCTGCTGCCCCTCTCCTTTGGGGCGTTCTGAGCTGCAGAAACTCGTTCCTTCGGTCCTACATCTAGGGTTAGTTCCAAAACAACAAGGTAAGAGTGTTAGATATTTTTTTTACAACCGTAGCTGTCTGTCTTGGTTCTGACTTCGGGTCTCCAATATGGAACCCTAGGTCGAACCGACGCCTACTATTCCCTCGACGGGGAACGCGTCCTCACCTACTCCTCTCAGGAGAGTTTACCTTTTGCCAATCGGCTCCTCCGGTTGGACTTTTGCCCAGCAGTCCTTCGCCGGGTCTTCAATTCCTGGCAGTCCTTTGCTAGGTGCCTAGCAGCCCTTCGCTAGGACTTTGTTTCCTGGCAGTCCTTCGCCAGGTGCCTAGTAGCCATTCGCTAGGACTTTGTTTCTTGGCAGTCCTTCGCCAGGTGCCTAGCAGCCCTTCTCTAGGATTTTGTTTCCTGGCAGTCCTTCGTCAGGTGCCTAGCAGCCCTTCACTAGGACTTTGTTTCCTGCACACTTGATGAGCTCATTAGATAACAATAACATCTTAACTCTTGAACCCTTTGCCATTATCAAAACCCAGGTTTGACTTAGGTGTTGTCTGCACCAACAATCTCTCCTTTTTTATTTATGGCAATCCGGTTCAAAAAGTTAAGTTAATCAACAAATAAATAGATAAAATACCTAAGCTTGATTCCCTCCCCCTGGAAGAAATCTCCCCCTGAGTTTTTCAAAAGTTCGTAGGGTTTGAAAATTTTAAGTCCAAAGAAAACATTTCAGTTTTGTTAACACTTAAAAAATTTTTAGGAAAATGTTTTTAAGTTTAGAAACCATTTTTCAAAATGTTTTGAGTTGGACAATTTTCAGAAGAATTTGAATTTTATACTTAGAAAATTTTCAACCCACCAAAGACTTTGAATTAACATTTTAGAGTAAATTTTTGAAAGTAAGTAGGGTTAATGAACTTAATTAGTTAAAGAACTTTAGAAATCAGGTAAAGTTTTCAAACTGAACTTAGAAATCAGGTAAAGTTTTTAAATTGAACTTAGAAAATAGGTAAAGTTTTTAAACTGTACTTAGAAAAGTAAAATTTTCAAAGGTTGGAAATTAAGTAAAGTTAATTTTCAAAAAATGAACTTTGAAAAGTAAACTTAATACTTTACAAGTAAAGTTAATTTTCAAAAAATGAACTTTGAAAAGTAAACTTAATACTTTACCTTTTTTTTTAAAAGAAAACTTAATACTTTACTTTTTTGAAGGATATGAGATAAAAGACTTAATTTTTGAGAAAAACTTTAGAGTCTGAAAAAGTTTTAGAATTTCTGAAAAAGTTTTAGAAGCTTTCTAACCTTTCCAATCTCTCCCCCTTTGCCATATATAAAAAAAAATATAGCAAAAAAAAATCATTGATATAAACAGAGTTACATGCTGTACTGAACCAATTGTAAATTTTGAACTGAACTACATCAGTTTGAATTTCCTCTTTCGGGTCCTATCTAACCCAATTAGCTACTTACTAACTGTTATAAACAGTAGCTTTTGCTAGGGTTAATCAAGTTAAGTGATCTGTTCAAGTTAGATTTTCTAAGCTTGACACTTAATTTGATTACTGTTTATTTGGTATTTAGTGCCCCAATTACTGCAGATGCACTGACTTAAAGCATCTTGAATTAAGGCAAAGAGCTAAGCATCTCAACCCATTCTAGGTGATCAATCAAAAGTTCCCTAAGGTGCTTGTGAGATGCTGGCTTCTAGATCTATAGGTGCATGCAGTTCTAGGGTTAGGGCCTAAGCTAAGTCCATTTGAAAAAGCCCTAGTTTTGAAGGGGGTAAGTTTTCTTAAGAAAAACTAAGTCAAAAAAATTATTTAAAAATGCATAAAGAAATAATTTTTCAAAATTAAGTAAGAACTGATACGTAATAAAATAGTTTTACCAAAAAGACAGAAGTAGAGTAAACCTATTCTACTAAGCATAACCCTAACTGCCTTCTTAGTGAGCTAAATTCAGACTGAGGTAAGGGTTTGGTGAATATATCAGCTAAGTTGGATTTTGAGTCTACATGCTTGAGGATTATCTCACCCTTGGCTACGTGATCTCTTACGAAGTGGTGTTTGACTTCTATGTGTTTAGTTCTTGAGTGTTGGATTGGATTCTTAGTTAGATTAATTGAACTTATATTATCAATGTAAACTTGGGTTTGGGTGTAGTTAAGCTGAAAGTCCTTAAGAGTGTGCATCATCCATAAGAGTTTGTTGGTGCAGTATGCACCCAAGTCAAACCTATGTTTTGATATTGACAAAAGGGTTCAAAAGTTAAGGGTTAGTCGTTGTCTAACAAGTTTCTTGAGTGTACAGGAAAAACCCTAGCGAAGGAATGCTAGGCACTGGCGAAGGACTGCCAGACAGGAAAAGCCCTAGCAAAGGGCTGCTAGACTCTGGCGAAGGACTGCCAGAATGGACAAGCCCTAGCGAAGGAATGCTAGGCACTGGCGAAAGGCTGCCAGAAGAAAAGACCTAGCGAAGGGCTGCTAGGCACCAAGCAAAGGGAAGCTTGGCAACTCAAGACCTGGCGAAGGACTGCCGGGCAAAAGTCCAACTGGAGGATCCGGTTGGCATCAGGTAAACTCTCCCTAGAGGAGTAGGTGAGGACGCGTTCCCCTAGAGGGAACATTAGGCGTCGGTTCGACCTAGGGCTCCATTTTGGAGACCCAAAGTCAGAACCAAGACAGCCAAGGCTGTGTAAAATTAACTTATTAATTGTTGTTTTGGACTAACCCTGGATGCAGGACCGAAGGACTGTGTTTCTGCAGCTCAGAGAGCCTCAAAGGAGTGAGGCAGTAGCTGAGCAGGGCGCCCCGGATGTTTCGGGCGCCCCAGAGTCAACCCAAAGTCAGCAGAGCAAGTAAACGCCCCGACAGCAGCACATTTGGGGGCGCCCCGGATGTTTCGGGCGCCCCGCGCGCATCGGGCGCCCCGCGTGTCGCGGGCGCCCCCAGTGCCACGCCGACTATCAGCTGCCCTCCCGAAGCCAAAGGATGAGGCTTTGACCGGTCAACCCGGGCGCCCCGCGCGCTCGGGGCGCCCCGGTCAAAGCTGATCCCGAAGATGAAGAGATCAGCCTTGACCGAAGCGATCACCGGATCGGAAGCCACGTGGGGGCGCCCCCGTCGACCAGGGCGCCCCCAGGCCCTATATAAAGGGCCCTCGACCTCCTTCTTGAAGCATCAATAACTGCGACTTTCATACGCTCTTCTGCTTCCACGAGACGCTCCAGAAATCTTCCAACTCGAGCTCTGACGACGTCCTGCTGCATCAATACTCCGATCTACACCGGACGTCGGTAATGAAATATTCATTTAAGTTTACGAAGCTAATTCTGTAATACTTGTGATTGTAAACTTTCTCGAACGTATAGAATTGCCCGCAGAAAATGGTCAACGACCGTGGGCCTTGGAGTAGGAGTCGACACAGGCTCCGAACCAAGTAAAACGACCGTGTTAGCATTGTTGTTGTGTCTTATTTCCGCTGCGCACTAACTCTTTTTAAATCCGAACGAATTGCGACATTCACCCCCCCCCCTCTCGCAACTCTCGATCCAACAAGTGGTATCAGAGCGGGGAAGTCAAACTTGGTGCAACCACCAGTTTGAAATTTTTTTTTCGGATTTCTTTTTTTTTTAAATTTTCGTTCGAATTTCTCTTTCAAGGTTGGTGCAACACCCCTTGAAATTGTTTTTATTTTCTTCCCGCACTACTAATCCAAGACAAAGTCTTGGAATATTCTTTTTTTTTGTTGTTGACAATTTCAGAACAAATGTCTATCCAAGAAGGATTTAGCACCGCCAGACCTCCACTGTTCAGTGGAGAAGACTTTTCCTACTGGAAAAGTCGAATGGAGGTCCATCTGAAAACTCAGGTGGATATGTGGATAATCATCCAGTCTGGACTGATGATTCCCACAAATGCTGAAGGTGTACCACAAAACTACTCAGAATGGGACACTTCCCTCAAACGTAAAATTGAAGCCGACGCCAAAGCAACCCAGACTCTCCAATGCGGACTAACGAAAGAAGAGCTGAACCGCGTTGGACCCTTCAAAAGTGCAAAGGAGCTATGGGCTAAACTGATCGAGCTCCACGAAGGAACTTCAGATACGAGGATCAGTAAACGAGACCTGCTACTGAACAAGCTTTTTACTATCAAAATGGAAGATAACGAGACAGCAGCCCAGCTCCACGCCAGAATCCAGGAGCTGATGAACGGTCTTCACGCAATAGGTCACCAGGTTCAAAATCGTGATCTTATAAGGTATGCTCTAAACGCGTTCCCTAGGACCACCTTGTGGGCATCTATGGTAGATGCATACAAGGTCTCTAGGGATCTTTCAAAAATTAAGCTAGATGAGTTATTTTCTGAACTTGAGCTGCATGAACAGACTAACTCCAATTTGGTCGAGAAAAGTATAGCCTTCTTTGCAGGGAAAACAGGGAAGACGACCAAGAAGAAAACTCAAGTTGAACCTGAATCTACCTCAGATTCAGAAATAGAAGATAAAGAAGAAGATCAATCTGAACTGGTCCGGCTAGCTCGAAACTACTACAAAAAGTTGAAGAACCAAACCAACACACGAAGAACAAGCCGAAGAAAGGACAGACAAGATGAACCGGCAACTGACAAACAAAAGCCCAACGTAACCTGCTACGAATGCAAGAAGAAGGGCCACTACAAGACTGAATGTCCAAGTCTAAAGGAGTCCAAAAAGAATAGAAAGAAGAAGGCACTCCAAGCCACCTGGGACAAGTCTTCCTCAGAAGAAGAAGAAGAAGCACCTCAGTCCAATCTTCTAGCCCTGACCGCTTCAGATCAAATCGAGACTGACTCAGACTCGGACCGGGACGACGACAAGCTGACATTCTCCGACGACGGCGAAATAAAGGTAATGGGCTTTTCAAAATCGCAATTGAATTCTCTTATTTCCTATCTATCCCGAGATTTGGCGAAAGCCAAACTCCGAATCGAGTCTCTCCGACAGGAAGTAAAACTCCTGAAAAAGGGAGCTGATTCTGATTCCTTAACTGAGAAAATTCAGGAAGGAACCCCTGATCAAGTTAAAAAACTTGAATCAGAGAATTCCTCCCTGAAAACTCAAATTAAGGACTTAAGAACAGCTTTAGAACGATTCACTTCTGGTTCCAAGAATCTTGACATGATTCTGGGAAAACAGAAGTCTGTTCTAAACCGATCTGGACTTGGTTATAGAACCAAATCTCGGCAAAGATATTACTTTGCTGTACTGAACCAGTCAAGACCTAAGGTTCAGGCATGGGTACCAAAACTGTGCCTGACTAAACCAACTGGTTCAAATCAATTTTGGATTCCCAAGGACAAGATTCACATCTTGCCTAACCCATATAGAGGCTTTAGTCCAGGGGGAGCCAAAATCAAAACAATTTTTATAATTAGATAATTTTTTTTAACTGATTGCTTGTTTATTTAATTTCTTGCAAATTGCCATGCTTAGATTTAAGGAATACTTAGATTTAAGGACGAAATTACTTGAAACTTGAAAACATAGTATTGGGTGGAGGTGAGATGATAGTACGTTAGGGAAGCCAATTTGGCGGATCTAGCCGAAGCTACCGATCCAAGACCCAAGCTAGTTAGACCAGAAAATGACCTAATTTAATTTGAAAATGAAATTTCATTAAAAGGCTTTGTCAAGGAAAGGGTGGATGATCCCATAAGGCTTCGGCCAAAGAAGGCCTAGTGCCTCGCCAAGACCTGGAAGCCAATTTCTGAAATTCAAATTCAAGTTAACTTTTGTCAAATTCGAATCTAACTCAAATTTCAAATAATTATAGATCCTAATATGTTTTTCAAACTTCCACTTCTCAAACTTATTATCCTTTTGCAAAACACTTAATCTGTTTTCAAAATTTCTATTTTTTTTCAAAAGTGAATAACTTTTCAAAATAAATGATAATTCCCTTTCAAAATTAATTTTTACCTTCAAACCTGTCTCACAAAAACCTTAAGGTTAACGTGATTGAAAACCCTAGACTGGGGTGAGACAGACTAGGAAATGAAACTCAATTTAAGCTATCCCTAACTTAAATTGGATCCAAATCATCAAAAAGTCTTTATGTGTAGGAACATAAAGATTTGGACCAATGGATGTTAGATAGCGGATGCTCCAGACATATGACTGGAGACAAATTGAAGTTCACCAAACTCAAGTTCAAAAACCTGGGCTCAGTAGCATTTGGTAACAATGCCACACTTAAGGTAATTGGGTCAGGTAATATTGAACTTAAATCCAATTTCATTATTAAGAAAGTTCTATTAGTAGAAAACTTTAATTTTAACTTACTTAGCATTAGTCAGTTATGTGACTCTGGTTTTTTGGTTACGTTCAACAATTCTAATTGCCTGATTAGAAATGCACAAGACTCAGAAATCATGCTTAAAGGCACTAGGAAAAACAATGTATATATTATAAATCTTCCCCTTATACCCAAATGCATGTTAACACAAGCAGAACAATCAAAACTCTGGCATAGGAGATTGGGTCATACCAATCTAAGAACTATCTCAAAAACTACCCAACTTGGCTTAATAAAAGGTGTCCCCAAAATTAAGAATAATAAAAACCTAATATGTGAATCCTGTAATCAAGGGAAACAAACCAAGTCTAGTCACAAATTGATCCAATCTGATCAAACTCAAACCACACTTGAGCTCCTACACCTTGACCTATTTGATTCACATGGAGCCAAGTCACTAAGTGGAAACCGATACTGCTTAGTGATAATTGATGACTACTCTAGGTTCACCTGGGTCAGGTTTCTAAAGACCAAAGATGAAACACTGAACCTATTTAACAACTTCAGCAAATTGATTGAAAATCAAAATGATACCAAAATAAAAAGACTTAGGTCCGACCACGGGGGAGAATTCGAAAATCAAAGATTCGAAGAATTCTGCAAAATAAATGGATATAAACACGAATTTTCGTGTCCTAGAACCCCCCAACAGAATGGCATAGTAGAAAGAAAGAATAGAACCCTACAGGAAGCTGCTAGGGCTATGCTTAATGAATTTGACCTACCCAACCACTATTGGGCAGAAGCAATTAGCACAGCTTGCTATATCCAAAATAGGATTCTGCTTAATAAAAGGTTAAATAAAACTCCCTATGAACTTTACTACCACAGACTTCCAAACCTACACTATCTTAGAGTCTTTGGATGCAAAGTCCATATTCTTAACACCAAAGACTATCTTGGAAAATTCCAATCCAAGTCAAACCCAGGTATCTTTTTAGGATACTCTACAACAAGTAGAGCTTATAGAGTCTACAACAAAATAACTAAGAAAATTGAAGAAACAACCAACTTAATATTTGATGAAGAAACTAACCCAAAATCTGACAAGTCTGACTTAGCTTCACCAAATACTGATCAAGAAGATAACTCTGAAAACCCTAAATGAACCCTTTAATGACTTAACAATTGAACCAACTTCTGAATCAGTTGAACCAACCAATGAACCCAGAATTGAACCTATTGGACCAGCTGGACCTGAAGCTGAGCCAAGTACTAGAAAAACCAAGAAACCCAGACTCAGTCACCCAACTGACCAAATAGTAGGTGATCCAACCTTAGGAGTCAGAACTAGAGCTTCCTATAGAAATCTTAGTCAAATAGCCATGATTTCAAAGATTGAACCTAAGACTATTGAGGAAGCCCTACCTGATCCTGACTGGATCTTAGCCATGCAAGAAGAGTTAGCCCAATTTGAGAGAAACCAAGTCTGGGAGTTGGTACCTAAACCTAAGGGCAAATCCGTAATTGACACTAAGTGGGTATTTAGGAATAAGCTAAACGATCAAGGTGAATAGTCCGAAATAAAGCCCGCTTAGTAGCTAAGGGATTCAGCCAAGTAGAAGGGTTGGATTATGATGAAACCTTCGCCCCTGTAACTAGACTTGAGTCTATTAGGATGTTACTAGCCTTTGCATCCCATAAAGGATTCAAATTATACCAAATGGATGTAAAGTCAGCCTTCTTAAATGGGCTTATTAAGGAAGAAGTTTATGTAGGACAACCCCCAGGATTTGAGGATATAGAAAAACCCGATCATGTCTACAAAACTTAGTAAAGCCCTTTATGGACTAAACCAAGCACCCAGGGCCTGGTATGAAAGATTATCAAATTACCTGATCTCTAAAGAATTCAAAACAAGGTCAAATTAACCCAACCTTGTTTGTTAAAATTTAGAAAAGGATATATTTGTTGCCCAAGTTTACATAGATGATATAATATTTGGAATCAACTAATTCTAAATTTCTAAAAGAATTTGTAACAATTATGGAAAGTGAATTTGAAATGAGTTTAGTTGGGGAACTAAACTTTTTCCTAGGGTTACAAATCAAACAAACTAAAGATGGAAATTATGTACATCAATCTAAATATGCTAAAGAACTAATTAAGAAATTTAAAATGGATAACTCTAAAAGTATAAGTACCCCAATGGCCACAAATGTAAAAATAGATAGTGACCCTGAGGGTAAACCAGTAGACCTAAAGCTTTACAGAAGTATGATACGAAGTCTACTATACCTTACAGCCAGCAGACCTGATATACTTTTTTCAGTAGGAATGTGTGCTAGGTACCAAACATGTGCTAAGGAAACTCACTTAGCAGCCCTAAAAAGAGTTTTAAGATACATTAAGGGCACCCCAAAATGTAGGGATTGGTACCCTAGGACTTCATCCTTTAAGTTATCAGGATACTCTGATTCTGACTATGCTGGTTGTAAATTAGATAGAAAAAGTACAAGTGGAAGCTGTCAACTTTTAGGAAACAGCTTGGTGAGTTGGTGCAGTAGAAAGCAACACTGTGTTGCCTTATCAACAACTGAAGCTGAATATGTAGCCTTAGGAGAGTGTGTAGCTCAACTCCTATGGATGATGCATACTCTTAAGGACTTTCAACTAGACTACAATCAGACCCAAGTCAATATTGACAATATTAGCTCAATTAACTTAACCAAAAACCCAATACAACACTCTAGAACCAAACACATAGAAGTAAAACATCACTTTGTAAGAGATCACGTAGCTAGGGGTGAAATAGTCCTTAAGCATGTAGACTCCAAGTCCAACCTAGCTGACATATTCACTAAACCCCTACCTGAATCTGAGTTTAGCTCACTAAGAAGGCAGTTAGGGTTATGCTTAGTAGATTAGAATCATTCGGTTTTTGATTTTGATTTTATATTGATCCTAAAATGTCTTTTAAAATTTTTTTGTTACTTTAACTTGAAAAAGTTTCTTTTAAAATTTTTTTTAGTTTTATTTCAAAAATACCCCCTTCAAAACTAGGGCCTCTTTTCGAAATGGACTTAGCCTAGGCTCTAACCCTAGAACTGCATGCACCTATAGATCTAGAAGCCAGCATCTCACAAGCACCTTAGGGTACTTTTGAATGATAACCTAGAAAGGGTTGAGATGCTTAGGTCTTTGCCTTAACTCAAGATGCTTTAAGTCAGTGCATCTGCAGTAGTTGGGGCACTAAATACAAACTGAACAGCAATCAAGTTAAGTGTCAAGTTTAGACAATCTAACTTGAACAACTCACTTAACTTGACTAACCCTAGCCAAAACTACTGTTTATAACAGTTAGTAAGTAGCTAATTGGGTTAGACAGGTCCCTAAAGAGTTAACCAGACCTAGGTCTTGTTTTTGATTCAGTACAGCAAATGCTTTATTTAACTATTGCAAAATTGTTTTTACATTTTTTAATATATGTCAAAGGGGGAGAGTTGGAAAAGAAACAGGGAACAAAATTTTTAAAAATTTTTTTTCATAATCTTCTTCAAAAGGGTTGAACTGAAAAATTGGTAAATCAAAGTTAGCTTTATT
The DNA here is from genome assembly GCA_024364735.1 of Boesenbergia rotunda. Taxonomy (NCBI): domain Eukaryota; kingdom Viridiplantae; phylum Streptophyta; class Magnoliopsida; order Zingiberales; family Zingiberaceae; genus Boesenbergia; species Boesenbergia rotunda. The sequence continues at coordinate 94,322 of JAGFNQ010006082.1, forward strand.
TCTAAACTCTGAACTATTTTGAAACTTAATGTTTTTTGCTTAAAATGATTTTTTTAATATTTCTAAGTTTGAAATTTTTCCAAAACTGAAAATTTTCCAAAGTGTGAAATATTCCAAAATTTTCTAAATCTGAATTTTTTTAAAAAAAAAACTTTAGAGATTTCCTAACTTATTATCAAAACATGAAATCTTCTAAGTACTTCACTCACACCACCTATTT
>JAGFNQ010006083.1:0-98249 GCA_024364735.1 Boesenbergia rotunda
TGTTTGTAGTGGATAATTGCTTTTAATTATAGTTTAATTGTTGCTTAATCCTTGCGTATCAGTTTTTCCCCTGTTTTCAGCTTGCGTATCAACCTTTTGCTGCAGATTTCAGTTTAGTTTCGAAATTCTTTAATTTACTTCGAATTCGAATTCAGTTATGTCTAGCTTAATTCCTGCAATTAAAGAACACATGTAGTGTGTTAAGTGAGTTGATCAAAGTTCGTTTTACCTTTAGTGTTATTTCTGAATTTTTCTTTTGTTCAGCTTATGTTTCTGAAATCCAGCTTGTGTATCAGTTTTAATTCATCAGGTGTAAGCTATTGATTCTAAGTTTTGTGATAAGTGAACACCAGCCTTTTTAAACCCTTTCCGCACATTGAGTGTCTAAGCTTGATCCAAGTTGCTTCGAAAATCTCTGAGTTCATTGTTCCTTGATTTCAACTCTCAGTTTCTGCATTTGAAATTCATTTCTGCACATGAATTGGTTTCTAAGTCTGTCAGCTTAAGTGTATTGGTTTCTTAAGTTTTTGTCAAAGAGAACCTTCGAATCTTCTACATCTCGTTTGACATTAAACTGCACACTCGAATTCAGCTTGCTTCATGAGTTTGTTTGCAATCGAATTGATCTGCAGTTCTGAACTGATTCTGCATTGATAGTTTCAGAATTGTGCAGAGCTTTGAATGGTACCAAAGCTTAGCTCAATCTTCAGTGAGCTCTTGTCCTTAAATTTAAGTTCTATTTGCATTCGACTTGCTACTGATATGTACCTTTAATCCCTGCATTTGATTTCTGAATTTTTGGATTCATTACTGCATTTTACAGTTTCAGAATTGTGGCTGAAGTGTTTGAGTTCATCATCTCGAAAATTGTATCAATAGAACAGCAGCACCTCTAATCTTACCTGAACATTAGAATTTCTTACTTGACCTAAGTTGATGTGCTTGAAACTTCACTCAATTTGATTGCATCCCTGCATTCCAATTATGAAGTTTCAGATTTCACTTTTGTATCAATATTTCTGCGCATCAGCTGGGATCTGATTTTAATTCTGTAATCATCTGCTGCTGAAGTTTGTATTTCACTTGTTGCTTCACATCTAATGGGTTTACATCAGCTGCTGGTTTGATTTGCAAGCCAGCTGTAGCTGCATTTCTGCATCGTTATAAGTTGCTGAGAATTTCTGCATGTTTGTCTCTGCATTTCTGCAGTTTTGTTGAGCCAAGTTGATGAAATTCTGCATGCATGTGTCAAGTTCAGTTTTGAGCATTGGGGCATGCATTTAATATCAGCTTGTCTTGTGAATTTCTGCATTTAACTTGTACCTTCTTTAATCAGATTTCAAATTCGAATTTCTGCATCCATTTATGCAAATGTTTTCCTTGATAGCTTAGCCTTTCTATTCTGATGTGATCAGCTAAAATTGCTGCAGCTAATTCCAATCTTTGGCAGTTTAAGGTTGTTGGGTCAAGTTTCTTCTTTTTCTTTATGCTTTTCCATTTCTATTTGCAACCCAAAACCCAGATTTAATTTGAAATCCGAAATTCACAAACGAAACCTAAATACAAGCGCGAATCAAACAACGTCAACTAGCCTTGAGAAAAATACGACCTGTGGCCCCTTTACTACGTTTTCACATTTTGATTGTAAAAAGGGTTTCCAGCATTCATTTATATTTAAATTTGAGACCCACATTCGTGACAGTCCATTTGGACCTATCAAATTTTTGGCGCCGTTGTCGGGGAAGCAACTAGTTGATTTGTTTGATTTTTGCTTGTATGCCTTTGGACATATCATTGGGTTCTATTTTATTTTGCTTTATCTTTTGTATACGGGTACTGCCATTTTTCTTGTTTGTTTTGTGACAGGGGTCCAGGTTCAAAATGTTTTCATCCACTTATCAGCAGCCGTGTCCACAATTTCAGCAGAACCAACCGTTCAATCAACCATTACAGCAATTTCAATCGCCACAGCAAGAATTCCAACAGCCCTATTCTAATTTCCAGCAACCAAACCAGTTTTTTCAGCCACCATTACAACAATTCGAGCAACCACAGCAATTCCAAAAATTTCAGCCAGATTTTCAGCCAAGTCTACCAAATTTCCAGAATTTTCAGAATGGGCAGCCACAATTCCAGAATTTTCAGCCCCACTTTCAGCAATTTTAGCCCAATTTTCAGCAACCTTGTCAACAAGATCAATCACCTTTTCAAGGAATTCAACAAGGGTACCAAGTTAATTCGAATTTCCAGCAACCATGTCAATTTCCACAGCAAGTTCACCCTTGTAACCAGAATTTCCAGCCCGCGCAATCTCAGTTTTTACCACCACAATTTCAACCTCAGATCTAAGATTTCCAGGGCTACCATTCTCAGCAAGTTCAACCATCCTTTCAACCATAATTTCAACATTTTCAGCAAGATTTCCAGCAAGACACTCAGAATTTTCAGCCCCTTCCATTTCAGCAGTTTAATCAAGGAGGCTTTGATGATTCTAATTGGGATGAGGCTCTACACCAAAGGATGATGGAGATGTGTCAACAAATCCTACAACAACAACAAAATTTTCAACAACAACAAGAGCAAATTTCTCAACAACAACAACAACGCCTTACAAAATTGGTTGATCAATGGAATCAGATACGAGCCCAAAGATCAGGACAATCAGATGAATCTATAGGTGCAGGGGATTGCACAGAGCCCCAGGAACCACCTATATTGATTGATGCATCAGAAAATTCAGAGGATAGGATTGAGAGTGTAGGCGATTGCACTGAGCCCCAAGAATCACCCATTCCTACTGATTTAGAGGCATTGGAGGAGATTGATAGCAGGGCTTGTGATAGTTTTGAATTCAATTCTGAAACTTTACAGGATCATTCTATACTTTTATCTTGTGATGATTTAGTTGTTAATGGTCCTAATTTTTCTAATTTGGTTGATACAGGAATGGTTGAGGGAACATGCATGGGAGATGATTCCATAGGTGTAGGGGATTGCACTAAGCCCTAGGGACCACCACAATTACCAGAAAGTGTAGGGACTTGCATGGTGGAAGCAAGAACCCAAGGATCACCTATTTTAGTTGAGTGCCCACCAGAGCTTGAGGCTGAAGAGGAGCAATTACTTGACCATGAGGAGAACACGGATACATCTACTTCTGTAGAACCTCCAGGTATTTTTCAGCACGATCAGGTAAATACTCCTCCTATTTTGTCTGAAAGTTGCATAGAAGTACCTCAAATTGATTTTATTATTTTTAATATACCTAGGGATGCATCTCTTGTAGTATTTAATTGTGAAAAATCCCTAGAGGTACCTAGTGTTGAATTTGTTGAAAATGAAGCATGTTGTACTACATCAGATGCCAATGCTGAGTGTGAAAATTTTTTAGAAGTGCCTAGTGTTGTTAATTGTTGTGATGAGTCTTTTGATATATCATATACTGAAAATAATTGTGAAAAATTCATTGAGGCACCTAAAATTGATTTTATTGGCTGTGATACATTGCTTGATACATCTTTGATGAAGAATAATTGTGATATTTCTATTGAAGTGCCAAGGATTGATTTTATTATTTGTGATGAGTTTTTGGATGCAAATTTTGTAGGAAATAATTGTGAAAAATTCATTGAGGCACCTAAAATTGATTTTATTGGCTGTGATACATTGCTTGATACATCTTTGATGAAGAATAATTGTGATATTTCTATTGAAGTGCCAAGGATTGATTTTATTATTTGTGATGAGTTTTTGGATGCAAATTTTGTAGGAACTAATTGTGAAAAATTTATTGAGGCACCAATAATTGATATAATTGGACATGATGCAGTTTTGGATTCATTTCATGCAGAGACTGATATTATTTTATTTCTTTCTGACCCTGAATGCTTGAGAGAGATATTACATTATTTTGCAGGGTCCAGAAGACTTCAGGAGTGGGTGCTCCAACTGAACAGACTTCAACCTCCTGGAAGGACTTCTAAAAGGCATAAAGAAGGAGGAGTTGATTTTACTCTAATCCATAGAACTCCATTCCTTACATGGATCTTAAACCTGAATCGCCTTCGGCCACCGGAGCAAAATTTTGTAAAGTTCAAGTGTGGGGGAGTCCTAATTCTCCCAGCCACTCATACCCCTCCACTACCAAGATGGAGGCTACTTCTGGATCGACTCCGTCCACCAGAAATAAAGGGGAGTTTGTTCCTTCTTGCATTTTCCTTCACTGTTATGACTTCTAGAATTTTCTTTTAAATTGAGTCCTTGCTAATAAATGCATGAGTAGAGTAGAATGCATAGGAGCCATTGTAAATACCTTGTTATTTCTTTTTGCACTTTTTCTTGCATGAGTAGAAATAAAAGTGTCCCTCTAGGTTATCTCCATAGCATTTTAGAATCTCTTGGAAAATAAATTAAATTTGATTGTTAAAACTTAGGGTTTGAGCTAATGGATGAATTCTTGGATGCTTGAGTACTACTTGGTTTTAAATTCTTAATTGATGACTTGAGATGAATTATTTTTACCTAGTGAGAATCAGCCTTATATTTGTGATACACATATGTTATTGTACTCTAGAACTTGCTTAGGATCTTTCAAAATCATATTTCAATGATTGGATCACATCTATAGAGACTAATCACCTTGTTTACCTTTCTATATCAATTTTGGCAAAAATCATGTCTACTCTATTTGTCTTTCCTTATTCCTAATCATAATCCCAATTTTTCTATGGATTTGTTTGCTTGGGATGTTTTCTTGATACTACTTTGCCCGAGACGGACAAAGAATTAAGTGTGGGGGAGTGATTAGTGATTTGGAATCAATTTTTATCAAGGATGCACTTCATGTCGAAATTTTTTTTTTCTTAGGGTGCCAAGTGAGTGAGTTTGGTGCCAAGAATGAACAAGAGAGATGGAAGCAATTGGAGATCGAGCTTCCTTATCATATTTTGAAGATTCAAGTGGCAAGCAATGGAAAAATCTATGCCATTTCAAAGGAAGAAAAAGTTTGTGCCAAAGTGGAAAGAAGTGGCAAGTTGAGTATCAAGAGATGGAATCCAAAAGCAAAAGAATTCAAAGAGGAACAAATTCATTCAATAGCACTAGTTTGCAATGGAGGTCTATTGCCACTTATCGAATGTAAAAAGAGAAGGGAAACAAAAGAAAAAGAAGCTGAGCAGAAGTGGAACAAAAGCTGAAAACAAAGAAAAATTTGCACCAAGAAGAAAAAAAATTTGGAGCATGTTTTGGCCACTTTGCTTTATCTGAATTGAATGCTGGAAATCAGTGTAGAATCTCTGCAATCGAGCTTAAGAAGAGAAAAATCAGTGGGAAGCTAAACTTGTAGAATGGATTTTAATTGGATAAAACTCTTGGGGAGCAGATTTCTGAAAATCTATGCATTGCTGAGGCTGGAATCAAAGTTATTGATCTGATCTGGAATGGAATGGAATGGATTTGCAGCAGAGACAATCTGAATTTGTGGCCGAAACAATGATCAAGCAGCTGACCATTTATGGATTGCAACTAAACTGAATTGCAGCTGTACTAATTTTAATGATGCAAGGGGCTGTTGACAAGGATTAAAAGCAAAACCAATTGGAAATTACCAGGAATTGAAGGCTGAAAGGTTGAGAATGAGAGATGAATGTGCAGCTGAACAAAATCTGAGCTGGGAATCCAACTAACTGATCAGAAGCTGAAAGGAGTGCTGAAACTGAGTTTGCTGAGTGCTGATTTGGAGTAGCTGGACTGACCGGAGCTGGAACTGAATTGGGATGCAAGGGATGCTGTCAAGAATTCAGATTCAACCATTCGACAACATCAGAATTCTGGAGAGCAGAGAGGTTGATACTTGAGCTGTAAATGCAGTTATAAAAGAAAAAAAAATCAGTGAATGCTTAAGGGACAGTTTGTGTCAACTTTTGGCTGAAATTGAATTTTCCGGGGGCTGTGAATTACGAATTGAAGTGTGTGAAGGTATCACAAATTGTAAGCACATCACATCCTATCAGAACAAGAAAGGAATGTGGATGCTAGGATTTTCGAAGCTGAGAAAATGTATCAAAAGGGAAGGGCTGAACTCAATGATTTGATTTGATTTTTGGGTGGAACATTTAAGGCTTCCACTATCAATTGTTGCAAGCACTTTTGATGTTAATTGTTGGAGAAATCAGAGACTTGATCTGAAATTATATCATGGATGCTAGACTTAAAAACAGAAGAAAGAAAAAAAAAGAAGTGAAAGTAGTGTGCCAACAAAGGTGAAGTGTATCAAGAGTGAGTTACAAGGGTTGTTGAGTGAAAATTTTATGTTGAGTATCTATTTCACTTGATATCGTATGTTCCTTGATACAAATCTGATCTGAAAAAAAATGATGAGAGAAGAGAAAGAAGCAAAAATGGCACACAAGAGCAAAACTTGGCACAAGGAAATCAAGGAAGGATTTTTCATCCAAATCAAAGGAATTTATTCAAGTTTGACTTCACAACACTTTTGAGATCATTAGGGGACTGTATGGAGAGCAAAGAGCATCAAAAATATCCTCAAGCACTCAAGTCTTCCACTTTATCCATTTTTCTATTTTTCTTGGCTTTTATTTCATTTCTCATCATTTTCTATGCTTTTCATTTATTTTTGTAGATGTTGATCCTATTCATGATTAATGGTGGAGAGTAGATAATAAGCAAGCCTATGGTAGTGCAAGAAGCATGGGTGTTAGAGTGAGCTCCACTTCCATCATCCAGTTAGAACTTAAGGAAAGAGCCACCAACATTTTCCTAGAAAGGCTAGTGATTTAAATTCATCTCAATGACTCATGATGGATGAAAAGGCTAAGTTGTTGATTTAAGAACAAGATACTAATCCATAGAGCTTAGATTTATGAGAATTGACAACCCTAGGTAATTTCTTTTCATTCGTTTCTAATTATGCTTAAGTAAGTCTAGGGGATACATATTTACTGCTTTCGCGAGACGCTCAAGGTTAAGTGTGGGGGAGTTGATAGATACTATTTCATTGATTATTTTAATTGCTAAAATCCATGTTTGACCTATGTTTTTATTGCTTATTTGTGAAATTACCCTAGGTTTTAGGATTTTCTCTTAATTTGGACTTAATTGCAAATTTACATATTTTTGGATTATTTGGCCACTAATTTTCTGATATATTTTTGTAGGCATGAAAGGATCCTGGACCTAGAGCATACTGGGTCAAACTTGAGTCGGAAGTGAACCTGATCGAATTATCAAGCTTACGATTAATCCAGGTCGTCCGATTCAAGAGCGGCTAGATCTGAGCCATCCGGGACCATCTGAAGCAAACCGAGCTAGGGTTAGGGTTGATCAAGCACTATGATCAAGATCTGAAGGTTTCATTCCAATCAGAGCTCAATCAACCGTTGGATCAAGCTTGGAGGGCTCTAGATCGTCCATTCAAAGATTAAGTTGATCTGGACCATCCGTTGCACATTTGGAGGATCCGAGCTACCACGAGGCAGATCCTGACCCCAGATCATCATCATCAAAGTTTGGCTCAAATCAGAGCAAGATCAGCCATTGGATTTCCTCCGATCAATCTGGGTCGTCCATTGATAGCTATTTAATCAGAAACTCCACAGCCTTTCTCCTCGTCGCGTCTCAGCCGTTTCTTCGTCTTCTTCGCTTCATTCTTCATTTTCTTCAGTAGAATTCTTCATCCAAGAGGCGCGGCCACTCAATCCATCATCAAAGCAAGGGCTAGGTCAGTGAAGAGAGTTCTCAGTGAGGTTTCAGATTGGATTTTTGCTCAATAGCAAGGCTGCGCGAGGTTTCGGCAGTTTTGCTATCCGATTTCAGCGAGCTCAGCTGTGCACCATCGCCACTGCATCCGAGCTATCCAGAGGGGTTCCCTGGAAGGTTTCGGTCATTCTCTAATCCAAATCGCAAGCCACCACAGCCAGTTTGAAGAATTCGGAAGCAAATTTCAGCTTGAGCAAGGATTTGCTTTGAATCATTTGCAGAGACAGTTCTTCACTGATTTGTTGAGCTTGCGGGTCCGAAGTTCACTCTTGATTGACGACCAAGGAGCTCTTGAGTTGGAGAAGGGTTGAGGAGTAGCTTAGCTAGTTAAATTTCATTTTCATAGCTGTAATTTTTAATTCTTGCATTGTTCTGCTCTTAATGATTGTTTCAGCTACCTTAGTTTAAGTTTTGAGTTGTGTTTGGTTTCTATTGCGTGTAGTTCTGCAAGTTTGATAGTTAGGGAATGTTTGTAGTGGATAATTGCTTTTAATTATAGTTAAATTGTTGCTTAATCCTTGCGTATCAGTTTTTCCCCTGTTTTCAGCTTACGTATCAACCTTTTGCTGCAGATTTCAGTTTAGTTTCGAAATTCTTTAGTTTACTTCGAATTCGAATTCAGTTATGTCTAGCTTAATTCCTGCAATTAGAGAACACATGTAGTGTGTTAAGTGAGTTGATCAAAGTTCGTTTTACCTTTAGTGTTATTTCTGAATTTTTCTTTTTTTCAGCTTATGTTTCTGAAATCCAGCTTGTGTATCAGTTTTAATTCATCAGGTGTAAGCTATTGATTCTGAGTTTTGTGATAAGTGAACACCAGTCCTTTTTAACCCTTTCCGCACATTGAGTGTCTGAGCTTGATCCAAGTTGCTTCGAAAATCTCTGAGTTCATTGTTTCTTGATTTCAACTCTCAGTTTCTGCATTTGAAATTCATTTCTGCACATGAATTGGTTTCTAAGTCTGTCAGCTTAAGTGTTATTGGTTTCTCAAGTTTTGTCAAGAGAACCTTCGAATCTTCTACATCTCGTTTGACATTAAACTGCACACTCGAATTCAGCTTGCTTCATGAGTTTGTTTGCAATCGAATTGATCTGCAGTTCTGAACTGATTCTGCATTGACAGTTTCGGAATTGTGTAGAGCTTTGAATGGTACCAAGTTTAGCTCAATCTTCAGTGAGCTCTTGTCCTTAAATTAAGTTCTATTTGCATTCGACTTGCTATTGATATGTACCTTTAATCCATGCATTTGATTTCTGAATTTTTGGATTCATTACTGCATTTTACAGTTTCAGAATTATGGCTGAAGTGTTTCAGTTCATCATCTCGAAAATTGTATCAATAGAACAGTAGCACCTCTAATCTTACCTGAACATTAGAATTTCTTACTTGACCTAAGTTGATGTGCTTGAAACTTCACTCAATTTGACTGCATCCCTGCATTCCAATTATGAAGTTTCAGATTTCATTTTTGTATCAATATTTCTGCACATCAGCTGGGATCTGATTTTAATTCTGTAATCATCTGCTGCTGAAGTTTGTATTTCACTTGTTGCTTCACATCTAATGGGTTTACATCAGCTGCTGGTTTGATTTGCAAGCAGCTGTTGCTGCATTTCTGCATCGTTATAAGTTGCTGAGAATTCTGCATGTTTGTCTCTGCATTTCTGCAGTTTTGTTGAGCCAAGTTGATGAAATTCTGCATGCATGTGTCAAGTTCAGTTTTAAGCATTGGGGCATCCATTTAATATCAGCTTGTCTTGTGAATTTCTGCATTTAACTTGTACCTTCTTTAATCAGATTTCAAATTCGAATTTCTGCATCCATTTATGCAAATGTTTTCCTTGATAGCTTAGCCTTTCTATTTTGATGTGATCAGCTAAAATTGCTGCAGCTAATTCCAATCTTTGGCAGTTTAAGGTTGTTGGGTCAAGTTTCTTCTTTTTCTTTATGCTTTTCCATTTCTATTTGCAACCCAAAACCCAGATTTAATTTGAAACCCGAAATTCACAAACGACACCTAAATACAAGCGCGAATCAAACAACGTCAACTAGCCCTGAGAAAAATACGACCTGTGGCCCCTTTACTACATTTTCACATTTTGATTGTAAAAAGGGTTTCCAGCATTCATTTATATTTAAATTTGAGACCCACATTCGTGACAGTCCATTTGGGCCTATCAGCGCCCGGGAGCTTCCGGGCGCCCTGGTCAGCAACTGTTGCCAAAGGCAGTGGCTTTTGGCTGTTGGGGGCGCCCGGGATAGCCCGGGCGCCCTCAACAGGGTACTTTTGCAGCTTTGCTGCATTGGAAGTGATGGGGGCGCCCGCGTGGTTCCGGGCGCCCTGAATAGGGTAGGTAAAGACAAATTTTATGTCTTGTCTACTTTTAACCATGGTTTAATCGGTTTGACCATGGTTTGAATTGATTTGACTGTTTTGACTGTGGTTTGACCGTGTTAATCATGCTTTGACTACGTTTACCTTGGTTTGACTATGTTGACCATGGTTTGACTGCTTTGACCATGGTTTGACTATGTTGACCATGGTTTGATTATCTCATCCTATAGGTATAAAAATAATTTCCAAATGAGTCTTAATCCTACTGTCTCACTCAGTCTAGGGTTTTCAATCAAGTTAGCCTTATGGTTTTCGTGAGACAGGTTTTGATAGTTAAGACTGTTTTTAAAAATTTTGATTAATTTTGAAAATAATTAAATTTTGAAAACTTAATTAATTTTGAAAACAATTAAATTTTGAAAACTTAATTAATTTTGAAAACAATTAAATTTTGAAAACTTAATTAATTTTGAAAATAATTAAATTTTGAAAACTTAATTAATTTTGAAATTTTTGAAAAGATGTTTAAATCTACAAATAACTGAAGTTTTGTGTTAGATTCGAATTTGACAAAGAAAATTTGAATTTGAATTTCAAAAATTGGCTTCCAGGTCTTGGCGAGGCACTAGACCTTCTTTGGCCGTAGCCTTATGGGATCATCCACCCTTTCCTTGACAAAGCCTTTTAATAAAATTTCATTTTCAAAAATTCTTTGAAAAATCTCTGGTCTAACTAGTTTGGGTCTTGGATCGGTAGCTTCGGCTAGTTCCGCCAAATTGGCTTCTCTAACGTACTATCATCTCACCTCCACCCAATACTATATTGTCAAGTTTCAGTTAAGTTTGTTTAGTCCTTAAACTAGCCTAAGTCTAAGCATGGTAAATTACAGAAATTAAATAAACAAGCAGACAATTATATTGCAATCAAGAATAACAATTTTATCTAATAATGAATATAGTTTTCAGTTTGGCTCTCCCTAGACTAAAGCCACGGTGATGGTTAGGCAAGATGTGAATCTTGTCCTTGGGGATCCAATACTGATTTGATCCAGTCGGTTTGTTCAGGTATAATTTAGGTACCCATGCCTGAATTTTACCTCCGGACTGATTCAGTACAGCAAAGTAAGATCTTTGCCGGGATTTGGTTCTATAGCCCAGTCCGGATCGATTTAGAACTGATTTCTGTTTTCCAAGGATCATGTCAAGACCCTTGGAACCAGATGTAAATGGTTCTAATGCTGATCTAAGATCCTTAACCTGAGTTTTCAGGAAGGAGTTCTCCTTTTCAAGTTTTTCAACTTGAGTAGGAGTTCCTTCCTGAACCTTCTCGGTTAAGGGTTTAGAGTCAGCTCCCTCTTTCAGGAGTTTTACTTCCTGTCGGAGGGATTCGACTCGGAGTTTGGCTTTTGTCAAATCTCGAGAAAGAAATGAAATTAATTCACTTAATTGAGTTCTATTAAAACCAGTTAGCTTAATTTCTCCGTCTTCTGTGAAGGTCAGCTCGCCGTCGTTCTCTTCTATTTCTGATTCGGTTCCGACTTCTTCTGAGGCGGTCAGAGCTAGGAGGTTGGACTGGGGTGCCTCTTCTTCTTCTTCTGAGGAGGATTCACCCCAGGTTGCTTGCAGTGCTTTCTTTCTTCTCGTCTTTTTAGTCTCCTTTAGGTTAGGACACTCTGACTTGTAGTGGCCCTTTTTCTTGCACTCGTAGCAGGTCACATTGGGCTTATTTGCGGGTTCAGCTGGTTGGTCCTTTCTTCGGCCGGTTTTCCGTTTGTTGGTTCGGTTCTTCAGCTCCTTGTAGTAGCTTCGGGCTAGTCGGACCAGCTTAGTTTGATCTCCTTCTTCGACTTCTGAATCTGAGTCTGAGTTAGACTCGGGTTCAGGTTCAGGCTTCTTCTTTGTTGTCCTTCCAGTTTTACCTGCAACGAAAGCAATACCTTTCTCGACCATATTGGTGTTAGTTTGTTCGTGCAGTTCTAGTTCGGAAAACAATTCGTCTAATTTTATTTTTGAAAGATCCCTTGAGACCTTGTATGCATCTACCATAGATGCCCACAAGGTGTTTCTAGGGAAGACGTTTAGATCATACCTTATTAGGTCACGGTTTTCGACCTTGTGACCTATTGTGTGAAGACCGTTCATCAGCTCTTGGATTCGTGCGTGAAGCTGGGCTGCTGTTTCGTTGTCAGACATCTTGATGGTGTAGAGTTTATTCAGAAGCAGATCCCTCTTACTGATCCGAGTATCTGATGTCCCTTCGTATAGCTCGATCAGTTTTGCCCAAAGTTCCTTCGCATTGTTGAAGGGGCCCACCCGGTTCAGCTCTTCTTTCGTCAATCCGCATTGAAGAGTCTGAGTCGCTTTAGCGTCGGCTTCGATTTTTCGTTTCAGAGCGGTGTCCCACTCTGTGTAGCTTTGAGGAAGTCCTTCGGCGCTTTTGGGGATCTCCAGACCGGACTGGATGATGATCCACATGTCCACCTGAGTTTTCAGGTGGACCTCCATACGACTTTTCCAGTAGGAAAAGTCTTCTCCACTGAAAAGTGGAGGTCTGGCGGTGCTAAATCCCTCTTGCATGGCCATCTGAAACAGAAAACTAACAGAAAAATGAATTTTTCAAGACTAGGTCTTGGATTAGTAGTGCTGGATAAATTAAATAACGAGGGGTGTTGCACCAACCTCGCTTAACAAAAAAAATCGAACGAAATATTTTAACGAAAAATTCGAAAAAAATAGAAAAATAAAAATTCGAAAAAAAATTTCAAACTGGTGGTTGCACCAGGTTTGAACTTCCCCGCTCTGATACCACTTGTTGGATCGATAGAACCGATAGAGGGGGGGTGAATATCGGTATTTTTTCTTTCGGAAAATTAAGAGCACGTGCACAGTGGAAAATAAAAAACAACACAGAGACGCAGTCGTTTTTACTTGGTTCGGAGCCTGTGTCGACTCCTACTCCAAGGCCCACGGTCGTTGACTGTTTACTTTGGGCAATTCTATATCAGGCTCAAAGTCGTTTACAAAAGATTACAGAATTAGAATTACGTACAGTAAACTTTAAAATAACTCTTTTACCGACGTCCGGAGTAGATCGATTATTTCGGGGCAGCAGGACGTCGTCGGCTCGATTTGGAGAGTTTCCGGAGCAAGGCGCGAGAGCAGAAGAGCTTTGAGGCGTTGAATGAATTGATTCCTTGAAGCCTTGGTCGAGGGTCCCTTATATAGGGCCTGGGGGCGCCCGGGATGTCGGGGGCGCCCCCCACGTGGCCTCCGATCCGGTTCCATCTCGGTCAGCGTCTGATCCCCTTATCCTCGGGATCCGCTTTGACCGGGGCGCCCGGAGCGCTCGGGGCACCCGGGTTGACCGGGTCAAATCTCATCTTCTGGCTTCGCTGGCTTCTGGATCGAGGCATGCGCATGGGGGCGCCCGGGAGCAGCGGGGGCGCCCGAGAGCACGGGGGCGCCCGGCCCAGCATCTATTCGAACCCTTTTCTCTTTACTTGTTTTGTATGCACCTTGGGGGCGCCCGGGACACTCCGGGCGCCCTACTCAGCCATTGCCTCTCTCCTTTGAGGCTTTCTGAGCTGCAGACACACGTTCCTTCGGTCCTGCATCCAGGGTTAGTCCAAAACACAATAACATAATAAATTATTAGATTATACAACCTTAGCTGTCTTGGTTCTGACTTTGGTCTCCAAAATGGAGCCCTAGGTCGAACCGACGCCTACTGTTCCCTCGACGGGGAACGCGTCCTCACCTACTCCTCTCGGGAGAATTTACCTGATGCCAACCGTTCCTCTGGTTGGACTTTTGCCTGACGGTCCTTTGTCAGGTCATGGATGCCGAGCTGCCCTTCGCTCGGTGCCTAGCATTCCTTCGCTAGGGCTTCAGTCCCAGACTGTCCTTCGCCTGGTGCCTAGCAGTCCTTCGCTAGGGCTTTTGACCCTGGCATTCCTTCGCCAGTGCCTAGCAGTCCTTCACTAGGTCTTTTTACCCTGGCATTCATTCGCCAGTGCCTAGCAGTCCTTCACTAGGGCTTTTCCTGCACACTAGAGTAACTTGTTAGAAAACAAGTAAGACTTAACTTTTGACCTATGTTGCCATTATCAAAACACAGGTTTGACCTAGGTGCATTCTGCACCAATAGCTTGAACCTTTTCACCCTGAAGCAGGGCTCCAAGGAGCCCTTGAAGGCATACATCAAAAGATTCAACCAGGTCGCGTTGGATGTACCCACCGCTACATCCGAGGGGTTAGTCAGTGCCTTTGTGCAAGATTTACAAGAAGGCGAGTTCTTTAGGTCCTTGATCCGGAAACCCCCGAAGGACTTTGAGAGCCTTCTGGGCAAAGTCAGTAAATATGTGGATGTGGAAGAAGCACAAGCCGCCAGGCGGCCGGAGGCCAGACCTGCGCCCGAGACTCCTCAGCATCACCAGAGAAGTATGCCTCCTAGAGGACCCCTTAGAAGCCCCAGAGCTATGGGGCACCGACAAGGAGTTGAACGGGTAATAGTTCAGCAGGTAGCCCAGGGTTGCCTCCCTTCCAGATGGCAACCCTACTGTTCTTTTCATAACAGCCATACTCACGACCTTCAGGACTGTTGGCAAGCTGGTCGAGGTCGGGGTCGTACCGGTCGGGGAAGTCCAAGAGGAGCCCACCATGGAGGTGGTCGCAGTCGGGGAAGAACATCGCCGAGCCAATCCGAGTCTCCTGCTCGACCGACCGGCCCTGCCGCTAGACAGTTGTTCCCGACCCCTGGCCCCACCGAGCACGAGAATGCCAGCGAAGAGCAAGCTAACCAGCAGAATACTGTGCATGGGTCTATTAACGTGATTTCGGGCAGACCCACCTATGGAGATTCCAATAGAGCTCGGAAGTCGCAGGTCAGGCGCCTTGATATCTATCAAGTGGGTTGCAGTTCCGCCCAAGCTCAGGGGCTGCAGATCAGTTTCGGCCCCTTGGACCTACAAGGAGTGGAAGTGCCTCATGAAAACGCTTTGGTCATTACGGCGATCATAGCTAATTATCAAGTCCAC
The DNA here is from genome assembly GCA_024364735.1 of Boesenbergia rotunda. NCBI lineage: Eukaryota > Viridiplantae > Streptophyta > Magnoliopsida > Zingiberales > Zingiberaceae > Boesenbergia > Boesenbergia rotunda. The sequence continues at coordinate 15,148 of JAGFNQ010006083.1, forward strand.
AAAACCATCGTGGATACAGGGAGTCCTGTAAATATTTTATACTTGAAGGCATTTGAGCAGCTGCAGATTGAGACAGCTGAGCTGCAGCCCGTGGCCACACCTTTATTCGGATTTACCGGAAACGAAGTCCAGCCACTCGGCCAAATCAAGCTAGCCATCTCACTCGGAGAAGAACCTCGGAGAAGGAGAGTGGATGCCCCCTCAGCTTATAATGCCATCCTGGGTCGACCGGTGCTGAATGAGTTCCGAGTCGTGGTGTCCACTTTTTACCTGAAGGTCAAGTTTCCAGTAGGTGATCAAGTCGGAGAGGCTAAAGGGGATCAGAAGGTAGCACGTCGGTGTTATGTTGATGACGTCCGGGTGGAGGTGAGGAAGGCCTTCCGAGCTCCGCCGGCCAGCTGTAACATGGTGCAGTCCCCTCAGCCCTCCCCCTGGGCTGAGCTGATAGAAGAAAAGGAAGAGGTCCAGCTCTTGCCTGACCAAGAAGAGACTAAGGTGAGGATAGCTCCTGGACTACAGCCAGACCTCCGGCAATAGCTGATAGAATGTCTGACCCAGAACCAAGATGTGTTTGCCTGGTCCTAGCAAGATCTGAAAGGTGTCAGGCCCGAGGTCATGGAGCACAAACTACATGTGTACCCTAATGCCCGACCTGTGAAGCAGAGAAAAAGAGACTTCAGTCCTGACCAGAATAAGATTATCCAAGCTGAGGTGGAAAGGTTGCTGAAAGCAGGACACATCCGAGAAGTGCAATTCCCCGCGTGGCTGGCCAATGTAGTGCTGGTCTCCAAGCCGGGCGATAAGTGGAGGGTGTGCATAGACTTCAGGGATCTCTACAAAGCTTGTCCTAAGGATTGCTACCCTCTCCCCCGGATAGACCAGATGGTAGACTCTACCGCGGGGAGCGAGCTCATCTGCATGCTAGATGCCTACCAAGGGTACCATCAAGTGCCCTTATCCCGGATGATCAAGAGAAGGTCAGTTTCGTCACCGCCGAAGGTACCTATTGCTACACAGTTATGCCTTTTGGGCTCAAGAATGCAGGGGTCACGTACCAAAGACTGATGAACAAGGTTTTTAAGGAGCAGCTCGGGAGAAATGTAGAAGTGTATATAGACGATATTCTCATCAAGTCCCTCCGAGCTACTGACCTGATAGCAGATGTGAAAGAAACTTGTAGCACTCTCAGGAGGTATGGCCTTAAGCTCAATCCAGCCAAATGTCTATTCGGAGCTAATAGTGGTAAATTCCTTGGCTACATCCTGACCGAACGGGGAATAGGAGCTAATCCCGGCAAGGTGAAAGCTCTACTAGACATGCCTCCACCCAGGAACCTAAAGGAAGTCCAACACTTGACGGGGAGGATCACTTCCTTATCCCGATTCATCTCCCGGTCGGCTGATAGAAGTCTGTCGTTCTTCAAGATCTTGCACAAGGCCACCAGGCTCCAGTGGGATGCTGAGTGTGATCAAGCTTTTAAAGAACTGAAGACTTACTTAGTCAGCCTGCCGATACTAGCTAAGCCTGAGGAGGGAGAGCCCTTGTATGTCTATTTGTCAGCCACTTAGGGAGATGTGAGTGTTGTACTTGTAACTCAGAAGGAGACTGAGCAACAGCCGGTCTACTTCTTTGGGCATTAACTCAAGGAGACCAAATGTAGGTATACTATACTCGAGAAATTAGCTTATGTACTTGTACTGATGGCTCGGCGACTGCGACCGTACTTTTTGGCTCATCCTATCCGAGTGCTGACCAATAGCACACTCGGGAAGGTATTGATTAACCCTGAAATTTCAGGTCGGATGGTTAAATGGACAACTGAACTGAGTGAATATGAAGTCCAGTACCAGCCCCGGATGCAATTAAAGCTCAGGCCTTGGCTGATTTCTTGAGTGAGCTCCATACAGAGGAGGAGGAGGGGGTATGGAAGATATATGTGTTGGTGCAGGAAGCACCATATCGAACCTTGTTTTGATATTGGCAAAGGATTCAAAGTTAAGTTTATTTGTGATCTAATAAAGTTACTCAAGTGTGCAGAGACAAAGCACTAGCGAAGGACTGCTAGGCACTGGCGAAGGAATGCCAGGATAAAAAGCCCTAGCGAAGGACTGCTAGGCACCTGGCCAAGGACTGCCAGGATACAAAGCTCTAGCGAAAGACTGCTAGGCACCTGGCGAAGGACTGCAAGTATCCAAGCCCTGCTAGGCAACTGGCGAAGGACTGCCAGTATCCAAGCCCTAGCGAAGGACTGCTAGGAAACTGGCGAAGGACTGCCAGTATCCAAGCCCTAGCGAAGGACTCCTAGGAAACTGGCGAAGGACTGCCAGTATCCAAGCCCTAGCGAAGGACTGCTAGGCACCAGGCGAAGGACAGCTTGGGACTGAAGCCCTAGCGAAGGAATGCTAGGCACCGGGCGAAGGACAGCTCGGCATCCAAGACCTGGCGAAGGACCCCGAGGCAAAAGTCCAGCCAGAGGAACGGTTGGCATCAGGTAAATTCTCCCGAGAGGAGTAGGTGAGGACGCGTTCCCCGTCGAGGGAACAGTAGGCGTTGGTTCGACCTAGGGTTCCATTTTGGAAGCCCAAAGTCAGAACCAAGACAGCTAAGGCTGTATAATCTAATATTTTATTGTTTTATGGTGTTTTGGACTAACCCTAGATGCAGGACCGAAGGAACGAGTGTCTGCAGCTCAGAGAGCCTCAAAGGAGTGAGGTAACAGCTGACCAGGGCGCCCAGAGTGTCCCGGGCGCCCCCAAGGTGAACACAAAACAGATAAAACAAGAGCAGGCTTCGACAGCTCAACTCCCGGGCGCCCCCGTGCTCCCGGGCGCCCCCAGCGCCCCGGGCGCCCCCAGCGCCAAGTACCGAAGCAGCTCCCCTCGAAGCCAACGGATGGAAGTTTGACCCGGTCAATACGGGCGCCCCGAGCGCTCCGGGCGCCCCGGTCAAAGCTAATCCCGAAGGTAAAGGGATTAGATGCTGACCGAGACCGAGGCGGATCGGATGACACGTGGGGGGCGCCCCCGACGTCCCGGGCGCCCCCGACGTCCCGGGCGCCCCCAGGCCCTATAAAAGGACCCTCGAACCAAGGCTTCAAAGCAACAACTCATTCAACGCTTCGACGCTCTTCTGCTCCCGCACTCTGCTCCGAAAACTTCCCAACTCGAGCCTACGACGTCCCTCCGCTCCGAAAAGTCGATCCACCTCGGACGTCGGTAACAAAAAGAGCGATACTTTAATTCTGTGCTTATTACACTACTATTGTAATCCATTTGTGTAAACAGTTTTGCGCCTCATATAGAATTGCCCAAGGTAAACGGTCAACGACCATGGGCCTTGGAGTAGGAGTCGACCTAGGCTCCGAACCAAGTAAAAAATAATTGTGTTTGCGTGTGTTGTGTTTTAATTTCCGCTGTGCAATTTCTCTTAAATTTAAATCCGAATGTTTTTCGATATTCACCCCCCCTCTATCGGTTCTCTCGATCCAACAATATGTGGATGGGTCGGCCACTCGGGCAGGGAGTGGCGTGGGAGTCTTGTTGGTCTCTCCTAAGGGCGACTCACTTCACTTGGTTGTACGCCTAGAATAACCAGCTACTAACAATCAAACAGAATACGAAGCCCTTCTGGCAGGTCTGCAAGCGGCCAAGCATGTAGGCGCTACTCGAGTTATTTTGCACTCTGATTCTCAGTTAGTAACTCGGCAGGTGGTAGGGCAGTTCAAAGTGAATGACGAGAAGCTGCAGGCTTATGTAGAGGCATACAAACAGTTGCAGGTAGAGTTTCAAAAAATTCAGATTTTACAGATCCCCCGGGGGGATAATGCCAAAGCAGATGAGCTGGCTAGGCTAGCCAGTTTGGTCCATCCCTGGGTCTTCCCCGGACCTTCGCCTCAAATCATGCTGGTGGCCCAGGTCGAGACGGAAACTGAAATAGAAGTACAGGGAGATTGGAGAGCTCCGTTCATAGCCTATTTGTGGGAAGGAGCACTCCCAGATAGTCCCGAGCAGGCACGAATATTGAAGATAAGGGCAGCTAGGTTCACTCTGATAGGGGATGCCTTATACAAGCGAGCTTTTGCCCGGTCGTTACTCAGATGTTTGGGGGAAGAAGAGGCAGATTATGTGCTCAAAGAAGTGCATTTGGGGTCCTGCGGGAATCACTTAGGGTGTCGGTCCATGGCCCGGAAAGTCTTGCTTGCTGGTTACTTTTGGCCTACACTCCAGAAAGACGCCGAGAAGTTGACCCTCTCTTGTCTGTCTTGTCAGAAGTATCAGAATTTATCGCATCAGCCGATTGAGATGTTAAGAACTTCCACCGTGTCCTGTCCCTTTGATAAGTGGGGCATGGATATAGTGGGATCATTCCCCCGAGCAGCAGCTCAGAAGAAATTATTGTTAGTGGCAGTAGACTACTTCTCCAAGTAGATTGAAGCAGAGGCCCTGGCCCGGATTACCGAGCAGGCGGTGAAGAAATTCCTATGGCAGAACATTCTCTGCCGATATGACATACCCCACAAGCTGGTGTCAGACAACCGTCGGCAGTTTCAAGGTCGGGTGATAAGGGAATGGTGTAAAGGCTTCGGGATCCAACAGGCCTTCACTTCAGTGGCGTATCCCCAAAGTAATGGGCAGTCTAAAGTAGCTAACAGGGAGATTCTGAAGGGACTCAGAGCCAAATTGGATCAAGTCGGCGGATCTTGGGTGGATGAACTGCCCGGGGTCTTATGGGCCCTCCGGACTACCCCCAAAGAGGGGTCGGGATGCACTCCTTTCCAGTTGGTATACGGCAGTGAGGCGGTGGTTCCCATGGAGGTTGGCTGTGAGTCGGACAGAAGACGTCTGTATGGGGAGGACAATGCGGAAAAGAGACGAGTGGAGTTGGATCTGATCGAGGAGGTTCAAGCTAAAGCCGCGGTCCGCATGATTGCTTACCAGCAGAGGATGAGGCACCGATACAATCAGGGAGTCATACCTCGAAGTTTCCAGGTAGGGGACAAGGTATGGAAGAGGATCAAGCCAGTTGGAGATGTAGGCAAGTTGGAACCTCAGTGGAGTGGCCCTTTCCTAGTGGTCAAGGCCTTGGGGTCGGGAGCTTACTACTTGCAAGACGCTCAAGGGAAGCAGCTGGGAAGGCCTTGGAGTGCAGTATACTTGAGAATGTACCGTGAGGAGAGTTGAGTGGATCAATCTTTGTACTTGTATTCAAAAATTGTGATAGAAGAACTCGAAGCCTACGAAAGAGCGGTTCCTGCAAGTTATAAGTGGGCATGTTCCCACGCACCCACCGGACTCGGCGCCGATCGGGCGTGGTATTCCACGTTCGGTCGGGCCCGGTCGGGCGTGACGGTCCACGCTCGGTCAGGGTAAGTCAGACGGTGTCCAGACTCTTGCTAAGGCAAGTTATAAGTGGGCATGTTCCTACGCACCCACCGGACTTGGCGCCGATCAGGCGTGGCATTCCACGTTCGGTCGGGCCCGGTCGGGTGTGGCGGTCCACGCTCGGTCAGGGTCAGTCGGACGGTGTCCAGACTCTTGCTAAGACAAGTTATAAGTGGGCATGTCCCACGCACCCACCGGACTCGGCGCCGATCGGGCGTGGCATTCCACGTTCGGTCAGGCCCGGTCGGGCGTGGCGGTCCACGCTCGGTCAGGGTATGTCGGACAGTGTCCAGACTCTTGCTAAGGCAAGTTATAAGTGGGCATGCTCTCACGCACCCACCGAACTCGGCGCCGATCGGGCGTGGCATTCCATGATTCGGTCGGGCCCGGTCGGGCGTGGCGGTCCACGCTCTCCACGCTCGGTCAGGGTAAGTCGGACGGTGTCCAACTCTTGCTAAGGCAAGTTATAAGTGGGCATGTTCTCACGCACCCACCGGACTCGGCGTCGATCGGGCGTGGCATTCCACGTTCGGTCGGGTCCGGTCGGGCGTGGCGGTCCACTCTCGGTCCGGGTAAGTCGGGCGGTGTCCAGACTCTTGCTAAAAAAAATGAATTAACGCATTTCCACAGTATCTACTGCCTGAGCGTGGTTTCCCACGTTCCGATAGACAAAATGAGTGACCAGTCGGCCTAGCAGTACCAACTCGACTGGGCAACATTGCTAAGCCCGTGCGTCAGCCCGGCCGGGCGAAAGCACCCTGACGGGGTATCGACATCACCCAAACCCGGGTGTCGGATTGAGAAGTGGAGTCGAATTAGGAGCAAGTCGGATAAACAGGTAATGTCCAATCCGGATCTCGGCTTGACTCGATGAGAGCTTTATAATGAAATTCTAGCCGGGCCGAATGAAATCGTTGAGTCAGAGCTATGACTAAATCGGGCGAATGGCCCCAGGTCGATCTCTCGGGGGCGACCTGACTTGTGTCCGACCTAAAGGGTCGACCGTCCTGAACCATCAACACTTTGCAAAAATCTATGCCCGACCTAAAAGGGCCCACCTTATGCTAATGGTTCAAGTGCCCCGAGCAAGGTACACTTAGCGAAATTTTGCTGATAACCTATAACACTAGCCTTCGGTGAATAAGGCAGATGCACCGAATAGGCAACACTTAGCAGAAATCTCACGCATTACAAACAATCGAGTAAAATAAAGAAAAGGGTGAATCATCCAGAATAAGATAAGGCCCGAGTCCATCACAAAATTGGGCTTGGAAGACCAGGTCAGGTAGTCAAGTGCCATTACAAAATTTTAAAAGCTTAAGGGCCGAGCAAGAACATATTGAGAAATAGCTCGGCTAAAAGGGTTGAAATGATAAGCTAAGTAAATTTGGGAAAGGCATCTTTGGGGATCATGGCCTTGATCAGAGTGGGCTTTACTACATTAGGGGGCAGGTCGGCAGGGAGGTGGCCGACTTCCGTGAGCTGTTGCAGCGCGCCCTTCACCCCGTACATGATCATGCCCACGGTCCGCTGGGTTACCTGATGAAGGAAAGGTTGGGACTGAACATAGGCCACTCTGTCTCGTTCGATCCAGGCCGGCTCGTCAGACTTGTAGTCAGCTAGCTCCTTCTGCAGGCGAGCCACCTCAGCTTCTCGTTCTTTGAGCTGAGTGTCTTTAGTCGCCAGCCTTGTTTTGGTACTTACCAATTGGGCCTCCAAAGCCTGAAAAGCCTCTCGCTGAGCCAGGAGTTATGTTTATTTGCCCTTCAGGACTGCGCGCTCTGTTTCTTTGCTCTGCAAAGTCAGTCGAGTCTGCTTGTGAGCGGTGGATGCCTCCTGTAGTTGCCGCTGTAAGTCTCGGGCCTCATTGGTTTTCCTGTCTAAGTCAGATCGGGCCTTGTCTTCGAGAGTGATGGCGGTTTTCTTCGAGGCCTCGGTGGCTTCTAGCCGAGTGGTGAGCTGATCCATCTCACGGGCTGAGGCCGCCAACACCTCGTGCGCTCGCTCCAACCGGATATCACCCTCCGCCAATTGCATTCGTAAGGAAGTTATCTCGTTTTGGAGTTGGGTCTGACCCTCGTCACCGGTCGGGAGGGCGCATTGAGCTAGTTGGTGCTCTAAGTTCTGTATCTTGTACTCAGCTGCCCGACGTTCTCTGGTGTTCACGACCAAGGCCTTAGTGACCACCTGGCCCATGACCCACAACTGCGCAAGAACAGGCAACGTATGAGGAAAATGAAGAGGATAAAGGAAAGAAAAGGGTTACCTTGGTCAGGTCCATCGCGAAGTTGTCGGCTAAACTGAAGGGACTCCGTCCTTCGGTCAACTCCAGGCCCTGGTCCCAGGCCGCGGACAGATGGCCATGCAAGTTAAGTGGTTGAGGTTCGACCATCCGAAGTAAGGAGGTTTCGGAGGGAAGCTGCACCTCTACCGGACTCGGGGGATGTCGTGCATGGATAGGAGGGCGGCGGCGGCTTCTTCACCGACAGGATCAACAACGGCCGCCGGGCGAGTAGGGCCGAGCTGGAAGCTAAGTCTCCTGCCGGGGTAAGCCCGGGCTGGGAGGGAGACCCCGGGCCGAGGAGTACTTGAGGACGGAGCGGAAGTTCCCGGGCGAGGAGAGGCCGAGCGAGGAGGTTGACAGCCGAATTCTAACTCGACCGGGTGGGGGAGTGGCAGATCGGCGCCCCCCCCCGAGCTGGCCCGAGCTGCGGGAGTACTGGAAGAAGCAGCCTCCCGAGGACGCTTCTTCTTGGACACCCGGAAGATGACTGACCCGCAGCAACAGTCGGCACTTCGGCCTCTACGCGGACCTCCGGGAGGTCTGCCTCAATGCTCGGGGCTAATACTTCTAACTCTGAATCACTCTCCGCCTCGCCTGGTTGTTCGGGAGCCGATGCCGCACTCACGGGCGGCACACTCCGACTCGCTAGTAGTTCGGCCGCTCGGGTGTTCAGGGCCTCTTCTTCCAAGGCTAGCTGATCATCGATGAGGGCGTCCATCAGAGCCTGGGCTGCAATTCAGAAAGAGTTTCAGTCAGCATTAAAAGACCCTTAAGCGAAATGGGAGCTTACCATATGTGCCGGGTAGCTCCGCCGGGATTTGACTCAGCCGGCAGACGTAGAGCACCGCCTCACTCAGCAGTTTACCGGCATGGAAACGGAGTCCCCCGATCTTGGAGAAGGCCAGTTGAAAGCTGGGGTCGGCACGATATTTCTTGGGAGCGGCAGGGTGAGCCGGTAGCTCTTCCAGCCAGTTAGTCGGCCAAGACGCGGTCGGAGTAGTGCTTATGTAAAAGAAGTGAGATTTCCACCCCTTGTTAGAGGAGGGAACTTTATCTAGAAAAGCCGTTTTAACCCTGGCCTGGAAAAAGAAACAGCCCGGCTCTTGCATTTTGAGGTAGAAGAAGAGATGGAAGACTCGAGGAGTGAGGGGAACCCGGAAGGACTCAAAGATGATCACTGTGCCACACAGGATCCGGATCGAGTTCGGAGCTAACTGGGAAAGGGACACTTGGAAGTACCGACAGATCTCCACAATGAAAGGATGCAAGGAAATCGCAGGCCGGCTAGAAGATGGTCCTTGAAGATAGTAAAGTAGTTCACTGGGGCTCGGTTAGGCCGGTCATCCCGAGAGGGAAGAGAAAAAACGTGATTTTCGGGGATCTGATAGTCTATACGAAGGGTCTCCAAAGCACCCAGGGACAGGGTTGAACGTGTAGTGGTGTACCATGGCCCGGGGGCGGAGGACGGTCCAGCCATCTAGTCGGACTCGGGAGTTAATGGAAGAAATTCAGGTGAAAGAAGAATACCTAGGGGTCGGGTTCAATGGAAAGCGTCAGTCGCCGGAGCTCGCAGGATCAAGTGGCGGAGGTCGGACGAGAGAGCGGTGAAAAATAAGGAACGAGAAGTGTAAAGGTGAAAAGGAGTGAGTCGAGCCTATTTATACCCCGCTGGGAAACAGGGGAAGCCGTCCGATGCAAATTGTGAAAGAGCGGGAGCGGATCTCAACCGTCATTTTCCCCGCCTCTTCCCAAGATCGCGAATCTTGCCACTGACGCCTCGGCGCCAGAACCCTCCCCGTCGGAGGTGGACGCGTGTAGCAGCAATAAAAGCTGATTTGACAAGTGATACTGCATTTATGGCTGACGATCTCGGGACAAAGAGAGAAGCCAAGAGCCAAGGGATTGGTTGACCCGACCGGGTGTATGGCCTAGTCAGTCGGACTAACGCCTCCTTCGACTAGACTTGGAGGGAAGGCTTATGATCCGGTCAGGATGTTTCGTGACCCGGTCGGGCATCTTTGTGAGTCAGCCGGTTGGTTTTCTTTGCGCGAGCCGGGAGCCTGGTCAAATCGAGCCCGGCCGAAGGCAACTTGATGAGAATGACCCGGCCGTCGTGGTCGGGCAGCGCAGAATAAGAGTACAAACCAAGAGGTGTCTGGTCTACCGCGGCCATCCGAGCACCTTCCTCGGGCCACACACCCGAGGCCGAGCACTCGAGGTCGGGCCCTCGAGGTCGGACCCTTGAGGTCGGACACGTGGGTCGCGCACTCGAGGCCGAGCGCTCGAGGTCGGACCCTTGAGGTCGGACACTCGGGTCGCACACCCAAGGCCGAGCGCTCGAGGTCAGGCCCTTGAGGTCGGACACTCGGGTCGCACACCCAAGGCCGAGCGCTCGAGATCGGGCATTCGGGGTCGGGCACTCGCGGTGCCCGGGTACCCCAGGTCGGATACTCCGACGTCGTCCCAAAGATTGAAGCGGATAGGTCCTCGTAATAAAAGAGCCACGTCCGCCCGCCGTGAGGATCTGCTAAACTCTTCATTAAGAGGAAAAGACCTCTGACATAATCATTACCTGACACAGCCGCCAAGCATTAATTGGGGTCGGAAGAGACAGATTTACAGATTGTCAGGCGGCTATGGCAGCCTCACCCCGCGACTGAAGTGGCCAGTAGCTCAGTCTGACCCCTGATCAGTCCTTAATGAGATAGGACATCTCTGACACAGCAGAGAGTTTCCCTTCCCCTATATAAACCCCTCTTTGGGCTCCAAAGAGGGGATTGCTGCCATTTTGCAACCAGACCACCACTTCGTGAGCCCAGTTTTGGTCCGAGCCGAGTGACTTGAGCCTTACCCCTATTCAGCCCGAGTCCGACCCCCCGAGTCACAGCGGACCGGGTCGTCTTGGTCAGACCGAGTCATCCGGGTGAAAACCGGTCTTCGCTTGTCGATAGGATCATCAACTATTCTATAACTATTGATAGCAAATGTAATGATATAGTGATTAAGGTGTAATATCTTGGCCAGGTATCGAGATGGGTCTTGACTGTAATCAAATATTGTTACTGTCAAAGCAACATAGATGTTTACCTTGTAAACTAAATTATCACATTGAATTGAACTTACAATATACAAGAATGCAAGTTGTTGGGGCCAAAAGTAATATTGCATGCAATTATCTTAATCAACGCCCAACAAATTGTTACTCTGTAAGTGACACACGTATGTTATTCCAATTGCAAGCATCCTAACTTCTAATGTTTTCATTAAGTCAACTTTACTGTCACTTCAGTACTTTGACACCTGAATGGGCTGGTACCAATTGGTATCAACTAGGGTTTCAATCAATGCCAACCCACTCTCCATCTTCTACATAGAGCTTGTTTTACTGCAAAACCCCATGAAATTGCAAATTATAAAACTAAATTCACTGAAACTTGAATGACATGACGCATAATCTTAATTACATTATTTGATTAGTACCTTAACATCTTAGTCAAAACCTCTTTGCTATTTATTTGGTGTCCCTATGTATAGTGTATACTTTACGATGCCTCTAAAGCCCAGCTTTAATTATTAGTGCCATTGATTTTTGACTCTCTAAATAGGGGTCCTTCTTATTGGAATCCCCTTGTGTTCCCTTCTAATCAAACTGCTTTAGATTTATATTCCCATTGGAACTTTGGACTCATCTGCTCCTCTTTGGGCATTGATCTTTCTTGCTTCATCTATCATAACTTTGTTGTAAAAATCATTGCCTTGTTTCTTAATCTGTCTTGTTTTTAGTTCCGAGTCAGCATTATTGTTCTTGATGCTGCATAGATGTACATATTTTGAAGATGCCTTTTGAGTTCCAGAGTTCCTTGACGTTCTGCTGGGTTTTGAGCATTGTATTGATTTGTTTGAATATACAATGTGAAGACTGGTTTACAACTCCACATCAACATTGTTTCCTCAGAACATCTGTTCTCATAGTGATTTATTATGAAAGTGGATTTTCGTTTGATGACTGCTCATTCAACACACCTAGTGACATGACGTAGTTTGTCTATGCAATCTTAACAATATTTTATCAGTACCAAATGTCATGGATGTAAAAGTTTTAAAAGCCATCCTATTTCATTGTCATTTTAACTACACGGAAGCAGGCCATCCAACTCCATCTTGTGTTTCATGGATGGCAGTTTTAATTCTCCTGTTTCATGGATGTCAGTATGTTTTTGTTCCTTCTGAAGTTACTACTCCATTAGCATCTTTAATAAACTTATATGATGTTGGGTTCATCCTTGTTCATGTTAATTGCCAGCCTCTTAATTTACCCACTTGCTTATCTCTCATTTGATGGAATTTGCAGGTACGCCATGTTTGTTTGCTTCTTTGTCAATTTGTAAATCATCTTGAAGTGATCCATTTGCCTGTTTATTATCCTTCCGAGCAAGAAAAGGAGGATCCCAAACTCTACGCCAACAATGTGCGGAAGCTAATGGCTACTGAGGTATGCTTGGTCCCTTTCTAAGGCAGACACACTCAAAGATATACGATTTGGCTTGATATTAAAATCCACTTTAGTTCTTTACATATTATAGTGTCTCTTTCTCTGAACACACATCAAAGATGTATTGTTCTTCCACCTTTTTGTAAAGAAATCTTCGCTTGTCCTGATGTATCAATTTAATGGTGTCTAATTGCCAGTTCATTTTCTCCAGGGATATTTAATGCTCTCAGATCTTGGACTCGCCGAGAAACGAACCTACCTTGCTGTGCTGAATGGTAATAGTCTACCTCGTGTTTTACATCGGAAAGATGATTGAAAACTTATTACATGACTTGTATCAATCAATTAACTCAATTGTTCCATATGTTGTACTTTTCAGTACTATGTTTACATTTCACTTTCTGAATAAAAGATCAGGTGTTTTATTCACCATTCTTCTACAGAATTCCCAAGCACATACTGTGTTTTATGGTGCCAATTTTATTTTTCAAAAAAATATATCGTATAAATGGAAATTATTCTAAATTGTCTACTATTTTTAACCATCTCGTGTTCCTTTTGTTTGATGACGCAAGGTGATCATTGCCAGACTGCGTCACCAGAAACTAAACCATCTCTCTGTTCTTGATATGCAGGTATGCTTTTCCAAAGCTAATTGGAATTCTCTCCTTGTAGATTTATTTATTTATTTTTGTATAATCAATAGCAACAAAACCCCGAAAGAAGCAAAATTACGACATTCCACCTTTCTCGCATCTTCTGCTCAGCCCTCAATCTACTGCAGCACCCCAAAAAATCTAAGATGAAAAAGAAAAAAAAGCTCGAGGTAAAAAATTCATGGTGGCCATTTTCCCCCCTTCATATTTAGCTTCGTTTTTTGTTGTTGTTTTTGGTTGTAGTGATAACTCTGTATCAGCCATTTACTTAACAATTTGTTTCGAGTACAAGGAATAGTTCACAGATATGATAAATATCGAGATTAGCTGAGATGTTTTATGTGTTTCCTAGATCATCAACTCAGATTTCCTCGCTTTCTAACCTTAATGTTGTGTTTCTTACAAAGATTAAAAAAAAAAACAGGAAGATGAAAGAAACGTAGAAAGTGTGATTCTATCATGTTGTTTCCTCTGCAGCGTAAAAAGACACAGGAAGGCGAGGAATGCGGTCGTGATTGAATAGGGGGAAGGCTGTTTACTTTCAGAATTAGTTGGATAAATACTTAGATACTTGAATTATCAACAAACAAAAAAAAAAAAATAATAAGATACTGAATTATCAACAAACAAAAAAAATTAATAAGATGAACTATTAATGAAACTAGCATGACAAGTCAAATCACACCATGGAGATGTTCCGTGTATATAAGTACATTAAAAAATTATGTAATATTTAAGTAAAATACTTGGCAACCGATCAATAAAATTAGGTTCAAGGAGAAGCATATAGAAAGAAAAATTATATTAATGGACTTCTATTTTAATCCGTAGAGAAGTTTATTTTCTTTTCTGAATTTCATACTTCTTTAACTATGATAATTACAGTCAATTAATTCAACTGGAATTGGTAAAATAGATGAAATTTTAATTTGATCTAATTTTGTTTGATTAGATTTGAATAAAATAACATGGCTAATTGAATTATATTTTTAATTTATTATCTTAAACTAAATCAAATAGCTTGATTTGGTTCGTTGTGTCATAAATCATCAATTTGATAATTTATTTTTAAATAATGTAAATATATTTTATCAAAATTAATTTTAAAATTACATTATTCAAATTTTATTTAACCCGGACTAAATCAAATCAATGCGACAATCTTTGTGTACAGACGCAGCCAACAATAAGGGCACAACAGTCTAGCTAAAAGCACTATTTCATCTCCAAATAACTTGGTAGACATCAGAATCTTAGGGCAAGGGGAACGCAAAATTATGTTCCCTAACCATCTAAAGAGACGATGCTACCGATCAAGCCAAACTACATTGTTTGACAAAAGTTTGCAAACAAACACAATGAAATCGCAATTTTGCGTAAATTGATGGCGAGATTAACTTTCCCATCTCATGCACACTAATAGTCCGTCTAATCCTCATCTACTTTGAGATGATGAAGTTTAGACTCTAATTCGCCTTGCTCCTCTTTGGCATCACCATCCTCTTCCTCTTCGTCCTCGCCTTCTGGATCATTCTCATCCAATGAACCAAGTACATCCTCTGAGTTTTTCCCCTTCTTTAGTATTTCCTTTACCTCGTCGATGCCTTCATCCGGTATAAAATTCCCATTTATGTTCAGCAGTTTAAAGTCAGGTTTATTTGAAACTGCCTGTGCTAAGCATCTTGCCCCTGCCCTCCTTATCATGTTACTACTCAAATCGAGTTCCTCAAGTAGAAGATAATCGTCTTCCAATGCTTTGCCGATGGCAACTGCACCCTGATCCTTCAGTTCGTTCTCGAACAAGAAGAGTTTCCTGAGCGATTTCTTCGCAGTGATGCAATCCACTAGTGCTGGGACAGCATTTAGTGTGATATCATTCCCACCTATGTCCAAGACTTGTAGAGAAGGCGCAAAGTTCTTCAGCGCATTAACAATGGCAATAGTTCCCTTGTCCTCCAAATTGAGATAGCTAAGGTAGATTTCAGTAACGTGAACAAGCTTTTCCATGGCTTTGCTAAGGGCTAGCCCAGCGTCGACACCGAAAATATTATCACGGAGATCAATCTTCCTTACATGAGTGCAGGTCTCCAAAGCCTTGGCCAACTCAATTCCACCGTCAGAGCCTACCCTCGTCGATGAGCATCTGAAATCCTCCAGTAAAGGAGAATGTTTCAGAAGCTCAGAAATAGCAACAGCACCCTCATCTCCTGTCATATTGTTGTGGAAATGGAGTGTTGTAAGTTTGTCGGTTGAAGGAATCAGCTCACATACAGCTTTGGCAGCTTCCTCAGAGATTCCATCATTCATCAAGTACAGCTCCTCTAAGTTGTTCTGTGATTTTAAAAGTGCTCCAA
Organism: Boesenbergia rotunda; assembly: GCA_024364735.1. Classification (NCBI taxonomy): domain Eukaryota; kingdom Viridiplantae; phylum Streptophyta; class Magnoliopsida; order Zingiberales; family Zingiberaceae; genus Boesenbergia; species Boesenbergia rotunda. The sequence goes on from JAGFNQ010006083.1 coordinate 30,315, forward strand.
ATGCTCGGACGCCCTTCTCACCTAGGGCATTGTCAGACAGGTTAAGATATCGGAGAACAGTACCTTCCAAAGCAGAGGAGAATATTTTCATAACTTCAAGAGCATCATCCTCTGGCCTTCCCGCAACAAAATCTGACAGATTTACTTCGGTCAGCTGCTCTTTAAGAGATGTCAGAATCGGAGCTGCAATGTGAGCAGCCTCGACACTGAAGCTTCTATTGCTAAAACAAATTTTGCTGTATGAGTGTCCTTGCACAGTTAGCGGCCTAAGAAGCTCTCTTGCCTCCTCAGCCTCGATAAATGTCCTATTACCGCCAGAAATATCAAACAAAGTTTCAGCAGTTTTAGCAAGCCCACCAACAGCCGTGACTTCTCCATTTTCTTTGGCTTTAGGACCTCTTTTAAGAACTTCCAACATTAGCTTGCTACTTTGCTTTGCATAGAACTGAACTGCAGAGCTTCCATCGCCATCAGGTTCATTCTGAAAATGTTCGCTGGCAGCGATAAAACATTCATCTTCAATGCGCTTGGCATTCTCATAGGCCTCTTCGTTGCTCAACAGGCTATACTTCCTGGAGAAGATTGTTTCTGACGAAAGATTCTTTGTCATCTTGTCCAAAAGTATCGCTCTGGTGCTTGCACTGACAGGCCATAGTTTAATGGAGAATGTGGGAGTTAGAAACTCTGGTACCGTTGGATCCATGACAATACACCGAACCCCTGCCTAGAAATTACTGCAATGAAATAAAGGCGGCGCAACAGTTACATATGAGAGAAAAAAAATATCCAAGAAAAGAAAAGGAACTAAGAATAAGAAATAGAGAGCTAGAATTGTGGGAAAAGAACAAAGAATGTAGGAGAAAGGTGCACAAATATGTCCAATTTAACTGAATAAACTGGTGACGGATGATTTTAATTTAAGATTGTACAAAACACAAGTTCAATTTTTATATCTGAATGCTAGAGTATTCACAAAGGAAAAAAGAATTGCTTAGATTTGACAAATTCCTTTGTATTGTCTTGCATTTTACATTCTCGAATGCAAGGAACAAGACACATTTGGACGAGGCAAACTCTGATGTCATCAAAGCATGTTAAAATTTTCAGTACAGAGAAAAGTGCACCCATAACAAACAATGAGTCAAATTATAGATTTGCTCTCTGACATGTCAATAAATTATAAAAATGACCAACTAATCTAAATTGTGCGACAAATTAGATACCAGACCAAACAAATAATGGAATAAAAAACTTGCCTACAAAGAACATGCAACTTCAGAGAGAACTTGCTCCTGTTATTATTATGATACAAATTTGATTATGATCCATCTCAATCTCTTTATTCATCAACATATAACAACCAGAATAACCTAAATAAAGCAGATCATGGACAATAAATTAAAACTAAAAATAATTGAATATATATATATATCAGACTTTGAACTTGGTATTGACTTTAGCAAAGTTATAGAAATAAAATGTAAAACCAAAACCGCATTTCCTCATTGATAACAATAAACCTACTACTAGTTAAACTGGCATTGCTTTGTGGAATCGTTGCTGCAAATTATACCCCAATCAATTGTCCTGAAAGATGTTTTCACTGCACTTCAGAAATACTTTGGGGGATTTCACTTAACAATAGATGTGTGCACAAAGCATACAATGAACTGAAGCGTACAGTTGAATCATTTAGAACTCCTTCGAGAAGATGTATAGCCCCCTTATCTTAAACAAATGAAGGAAAACTAGTAACAATGTTGTGCTTGTTTTACAGAGGGAAAAAATAGAACACTAATCTACAAGAATGCTACGATGCAAAGTTCCCTAATCAAGTCGAACTCCAACAGAATGGACTTCGACTAAATAAAAAACAATTCTTACACTGGCGAACAAGAAGCGAGCAACAATGCCGAGTAAAATGAGATCAAAGATCAAAGGGGGGGGGGGGGGGGGGGGGGGGGGGGGGTGGAGGTGCAAAAAAGAGGTAAAAGCATTCCGGCGCGGCTCTGTAATTCTTCACCAGATCTGAAGAAGACAAACGCACCTGGGTGGACGCGCAGAATGGAAAATGACGATCTGCACCGGCCAACGGCGATCGCTAACCTGTGACCGGCCTCTGGTGGAAGGATGGAAATGACGGAACCGTCAAGGGGAAGCAAGCGATCGCAACGATTTTGACGGGATTGGGGTTGATACGTGGGCTTTTGACGGGCCTTCAACGAGATTCCAATTCAAATCTCTAAAACATCCATTTTTTTTAAACGCCGCATTATTCCTTTATTTTCATTTCAAGCAATTGAAAAAATTTCCGCCGAACGCCCTGTTTATATTTTAACAAAATCACTTAATAAATTGCCCCGGCGCGCGATTTATAGTGACTTTGATATAAAAATAAAGTCAATCAATTAATTTTTATTGGGTAAATTTTCCTAAACTCCCTACTTACCAAGTCAACTTTGCATGCAATCCCTACCCAAATATTTCTTTGCATGCAGTCCCTGATGTGATGTTTGGTGAGTATTATTTGAAGAAAATTGAGTATAAAAGTTAGAAAACTGAGTATGACAGTTTGCATCCACCACATCAATAACCCTGTACTCAATTTTCACTCTTTTATACTCAAGTTTCATTCTTTTATACTCAGTTTTCACTGATGTATACTCAATTTTTACCCTTTTATACTCAGTTTCATTAGGGAGCAAAAACAAACAAAAACTTATGTGGAGAGTGAATGCAAAGTTTGACTTCTCATTAGGGATTTAAAGCAACTTTACCGATTTTTATTATAACAAAATTTTAAAATTTAAACGAAGGGAGAAATCGATTTCAACCGGTAAAAAAATTATTTTCAAACATCATAGATTAGATTGATTTTTTTTTTTACCGTGATCATGTCGTGAAGTAAGGTAGACGTCCCTACGGATGGATGATCCTCCGGAGAGAGCGAGATCACCGAAGCTGTTTGCTGAGCTAGCTCGTTCTTAGCATGCAAGATAAGGATCGTTAGAACCCCGCCGGAAAAAGTCCTCGGCCAAGCACTCCGACGGTCAAGTCAACACTCGACGATGGCAAGCGAATGGAATAGAACAATAAACAATGCACTATTGGGCGTACCTCAGAGATGCGGAATAAAGAGGCTTATATAGCCGGGGAAGTTGACGGCTCCTGCTCCGCCTGCCACCGGTTGTCATATAGCGAGGACAAGGTGATGCATGCCCAGAGGTGGCAGGATAAAGTAGTGTATTATACTGGGTTAAGGAAAGAGACACTGTCAACTTAATGGCTGGCGCCATGTAGCCTCGCTCGGACTGACACCAGTGTAAGTGGTTGTAGTAGGGGGGACAGAATATAGCAGGAAGATCAAACCATCAGTGGGATATCCATTTTTAGGGCCAAAGTGACCCCAGTCCTGCGCGATCTCGTACTGCTTTGGGTAATCTGATGTTAGGGAGTGGTTGTTTTGCCTGCTAGGGCATGCTAAGGTCGGCTGAGGACCCTTAAACGGAAAGTGCCGACTGAGCACTGAGTAACGAGGCCGGCTGAGGGCCTATGATGAAGGTGCCGACTGGGGCACTGAGTAACGGTATACCAAGTAGCGTCTCCTTTGGCTCGGGCTTACCCCCGGATCGTGGTTCGCCACGCATCGGCGGGGAGCCAAACCTAGAGGAGTGTTAGAGCATGAGCATCTGAGCGCCGGTCCGACTGATCTTGAGGAGCGTGGGTCGTCACGCGTCCGATCGGGGACCTTGATCTGAGTGACGCCTATCCGATGGGCCTCTTCAACCCATGAACTCATTTTTCTTCTGACTAGGCGTCAGACTGTCGAGCCAGACTACACGTAAATTGGTTCGGGATCATACCAGTTGACTGATTAAGGCTACGGTAGAAAATATGTAGATTTGATTATTTTCAAATTACCAGATGTGATTTGATAGTTTCGAAAAATTATCCACTACGTTCGTTATGTCCATTAATAATAATAATAATCAACATCATCGGTTAATAAACAACTGAATTGACTTAAGTATAATATAATTTATGCAAAATCAATCCTTTATATTTCCTTTCCAATCGCCCAAACAGCGTATATTCATAAAACGCAATAAATAAATTTTAAAAAGATGTCTTTTAATTATTATTATTATTAATGTTATTATAAATGAAAAGTAACGAGCGGCCCAGATCGATCTGATCGATTGGCAAAGAAGATACAAGCTCTTTAATCCCGGCGCTGGACGTCGTCTTGAAAACGGAACTCGAGCCGCCGTCTTCACACACCGCGTCGTACGGCCAGCGGCCGAATTTCTGGAGCGCTCTCGCGCCGGAGGGAGGGGGGCAGTGCCATCCCGGTGACCTTCTGGCAATGGAGGGTGAAGGAGGAGCCGCCGAGAGGCCGATGAAGTACGTGCTGGTGACGGGCGGCGTGGTGAGCGGGCTGGGGAAGGGCGTCACCGCCAGTAGCATCGGGGTCGTCCTCAAATCTTGCGGGCTTCGTGTTACTTCCATCAAAATAGGTTCTTTCTATTCCCTCTCGTTAGTGGGACCAAATCTTCTCTTGCGGTTGTTCCTTTGTTTGCGTAAAAAATCAGCTTCTTTTGGGCTGAATTCTGGGTTATCAAGGTAGCGGCTTGGGAATTAGAAGGGTTCCAATTGCTCGGTCCTGCAAAGAGAGAGGACATGAAGAATGCGCTTGGCGGAGTTCCCCACCCCGCTCGTCAGGCACAAATCTTAGGAAATTGAATGAGATGGAAATTGGGTAGGAGATGGCATACCCAATCACATTGAATGAGGGATACTTATAAGTGTATATTACAAATCGCCTATGAGATTGGTTTAAACATCTTGACAATGTGTGAATTTGCATGCTAAAAAGCAGAAAAAAGATACCTTTTTATCCGCATATATACTTATTAGAGTACATGGTCCACTCAATTATTAGAAGATTTTTCCAAACATCATTGAGCAGCCAGCAAGAGTTTGTTTGACAAGGAGTCATTTCACAGATTCTCAGATATGTTAAACCTTGTTGTCTTCATGTCAGATTTCCAACAACCAGGCATTTGGTGGTTGGGCATGAAGCTCTGTTTGCCTATGCGTGGTTATTACAGTAGATTTGCCGTTCCAAACTCCATTTGAATACTAAGCGTCTAAGTCATTTTGGAATTGTGAGACCTCTATCTGCCAAACATTATGAGGTTATCTCAGCGTTAGGTTACCTTTCTTCTTTATTTCCTCAAGCATAATAAGAATTTCTTCCTTTTTCAACTCTTTGTTTTGATTTTTCTTGATTAGCATCCTAATGTATATTATTATTCATAACAGTTTCCTTCAGTCATCTGTGAACTCTGACTAGAAAACTTTGGGATACATTGTATGAAAGGAAGGTGAAATGCCTGCTTTTTTATGAAAAATCATTAAGACTATAAATAGGTTATAGGTTGCATGAGAAGCATGTTACATAAGTTAAAAGTTAATAGTAGCAATATCTAGTTATATATCGGTGCCTTTGGAAGTTATTCATGCCAGATACAAGCACAGTGAGAAAACTAGAGGAAAAACTGGAGAGAAGTTTTGTATGATTCTGGAAAAAGCATGTTGTTCCTATCACTCCATAGCACCCAGTTCAATGAAAGGAATCTAGCTATCTTCTGCAGTTGTTGTCTCTTAGAGATTGCCAGGGGTAAGCAGATGGCATTCTCCATGCCATAAGGGAGTGAGGTACAATCCACTCATTTGGTCTAAATGAGCTGAATGACATACTCCATGCCTAGTTTATACTTGTTCTTATTGTCTACTTTCTCATTGTATACATTGCTTTTAAAAATTTTGATAATTCTTGATCTGAATGATGATGATCGTTCAAAACAACGGAAGTGAACTTGCTTTTATTCTCCATAATTTTCAAACTCTTGTTGGATCATGATCTTGACAATTGACATTACCATCGACAAATTTCCTACATTCAATTATGCTCATTCTGTTCCTTAAACTGCACATCTCATTATGTACATGTTTCTACTGCATGCAGATCCGTACTTGAATACAGACGCAGGGACAATGTCTCCTTTTGAACATGGAGAGGTTTTTGTTCTTGATGATGGCGGTGAGGTACATTTCCTCCACTTAATTCAAGTATGGTATGAAGCATTTGCCATAAATGTTCTGAAATCATGTTTAAGGTTTGATTTTTTTTGGCTATGTAGAGTGGTTGAAGAGGATACATAACAATCATTATTTAGTCTACAAGTTAAAAAGGAAAAATAACTCAGTACTGATACATGTTTAAGAATTATACATATTGATCATTTTAGTTGAGGCTTATGGTTTCTTGCTCTACAAATATATGCAAGAAATCCCTGTAATATTTTGAGTAGCAAGAAGAATAGGTGCAGATGCTCCTATTCTATCAACAACATGATATTCTTCTGTGTATAAATTATAAAATTTATTAACCTCTGTTTGCTCTGATGTAAAAAAGTCTTTTCATTTTTTTTACCTTTTCTCTTTGACACTTTCAAAATAATTGCTGTTTCTTGAATAATTCTTCATATTGTGTCTTTATACTGTTTTTGCCTAATATTTAACTTACTAACGTGTTTTACATGCAGGTGGATTTGGACCTTGGAAACTATGAGCGCTTTCTGGATGTTACTCTTACTAGAGATAATAATATTACCACAGGAAAGATTTATCAGGCAAGTCCTTCTCCCCTTTTGGAGTTTGTCTTCTGTGGCTTTATGCTGAAGGTCTTGGTAAATTAGCATGCACTATGTTTTTTCAGTCTGTCCTTGAGAAAGAAAGGAAGGGTGACTATCTTGGAAAGACTGTGCAGGTAAAATATCTTGGAGCCTTCTTTTTGTTCTGTTTGAATATCTTTCATCTCCAACTTCTTAATTAATACAAGTATGAATTTCTAACCACAAATTTAGGTTGTACCTCACATCACTGATGCCATAAAGAATTGGATTGAATCAGTAGCATCTGTACCTGTTGATGGCAAAGAAGGGGCAGCTGATGTTTGTGTGATTGAATTGGGTGGAACAGTTGGTAGGATATGCGAATATTTTTTGCAACAGTGAAGACTACTTTCAACATTGTTGAACATTTACAATAAAATATACTTGAACCAATGAAACTAAATATGTGTTTCAGGTGATATTGAGTCAATGCCATTTATTGAAGCTTTGCGCCAGTTATCTTTTTCTGTAGGTAATTCCAAAGGCATTTCGATGTCGTGCATACTTTTTTTCCACGGTCCCATCAAATTCATAATATTTTCTTTTTTTTCTGAGTTCAGTTTCTTTTATGTTGTGTTGTTATCATGTACGTAATAAAGTTGTTCCTTTTAGGTAAAGAGAATTTCTGCCTCATTCATGTGAGCCTTGTGCCAGTACTTGGTGTAGTAGGCGAGCAAGTAAATATCCTACTTAGCTTTGTCACTTTGACTTTTGCTCAAGGTTCTCTCATTACAGTTCCTCCAAAATATAAACTAGTTAAACAATAATTTTGTGGATGCATGATTCAAAATTCTGTAACATAATTGCTTGTTATCTGACCTTATATGCCCATGATAACACCCGAAACTGGATTATTTACTTTACAGAAGACAAAGCCAACGCAACATAGTGTACGAGAGCTAAGAGCTTTGGGTTTGACTCCTGACCTATTAGTTTGTCGTTCTTCTCAGGTATCTTTCATTCGGCTAATTGAGAATTTGAATATCTCTATTATGTCGTTCTCTTTTTATTACTAAAGTGCATAGATATTTTATTGAGTTCGTGGATTATATCAACTGAAGATAAGTTTCCCCACTTAATCAGTCCTTTGTGAATTCTTGTGGTTTTCTCGTTTCTTGGCATGTAGCATCCAATTGAGGGAGGCCTTGTCTACCTTCTTTCTATGACAAATAGCACTGAAAAAGGCAAAGTAATTATAGAAGACCTGGATTTTCTGATCTGCAATTTTTATCACTGTCCATGCTTGTTAAATTGAATAGTATTTTCGTTCAGTCTCAAACAACAATTTTCAACATAATTTATAGTACCATATGACTAGTTAGATTGTTACTGAATATCTACCCTTTTAATGATAGTTATGTGCTAAGGCCAAATGATATAGATGCTTATGTTTTTCGTACAAACAAAATATGAAAGGCAATTATATTTTTCTTTCTGCAGGATTCCGTGTACTCATGCCTCATTCAGTCATATTTCCATGATCTTTATATCTAGTTCTTGCTATATATTGCAGCATGAGCATCTATAGTTCATTTCCATCATTGTCTATACTTGTTAAATAAAATACTATTTCCATCTCTTATAGCCCCAAATAACAATTTTCCACTTAATTTATAGTGTCATATTCCTGTTAATTGTTACCAAAACTCTCTACCTTTTTAGCAATAGTTGTGTGCTAGGAAAAATGATATAGATGTTTATCTTTTTGGGCAATAAAAAGTTATGAATGGAAACTTATTTTTCTGTTGGCAGGATTCTGTGTACTCACATTTAGTCATATCTCCATGATCTTTATATCCAGTTCTTGATATATGTTGCAGTATGAGCATTCTTCTTCTTTTTTATTTAGCTTCATCTCATTTTTCATAGATGTGAAAATTGATAAACATGATCTTTATATCTATAGTTGATGATAGACGTCGTCACATATTTTCTTTGTTTATGTAGTTTTAACCTTACATGAACTATTTCTGTGTTGATACAGCCTATACAAGAAAATACTAAAGTCAAACTTTCACAATTTTGTCATGTCTCGGTGAGTTTTCTTTGCTTGAAATATTCTAGACTATTTATGGTTTTAAATAATCATTGTATACAGTTGTTTTTTTTGTTGGTTCCCATTGATATGCCATGAAGTATGGTTAGTATACCATTCAACATAAGAGTCTGTAATGACCTGATAAACTGGCACTTGGATTATCGATCTCCTTAATGATCTTAATTACTTTTGTTTCTTGCTTTTGATTTTGATGTTCTCCTGCCGTCCTACAGGTTTCTAACATCTTAAATATCCATGATGTTCCAAACATTTGGCATGTTCCACTTCTACTCCGGGTCAGTTATCATACCAAAAGTTTTTTTTTTTTTTTGCATCAACTTAATAATGTGTGTTCTTGCAATCCATGAAAAATTTTCTTGCCTCAACATACATTTCCAATTTTCTTTTGTAACACTGATAGATAGTATGTTTTCCCATAGAGTCAAAGTGCACATGAAGCTATTGTAAAGCAATTGAATCTTTTCAGGCAAGTTTACATTTTAGTTTTAATTGTACTGGTTGAATTTTCTTGTATATTTATTTATAGTTGATTTTTCTACTTCTATCAACCTCTTAAACTGATTTGGGAGGCTATGTTTTCAGTAAGGCAACTCCTCCTGATTTAATGAGTTGGACACAGATGGCAGAAACATATGATAATCTCACTAACTCAGTGAGTGTTTTTGAACTGCATTATAACTCCCTGCCTGCTTCACTTTTATGCACATATTGACATGTTGATTTCTCTTTAAGGTTAAGATTGCTATGGTTGGGAAGTATACTGGTCTAACTGATTCATATTTGTCTGTGACAAAGGTGCGATTGATGCTCTTAATAAACAGTTGATACTTTTCTTCTAATTCTGCACAATTTTTTCATTTGGGCAAACAAACAGTGGTATTTCTTTCTCTTTAGGAAAAAAGATCCTTTGTAAATACACCCATGATTATTTTCCAATTCTTTTTCTCCTCCTGTTGAAACAATACCGTGAATCTGTTGCTTTGTTGATTCCTGGTGGCAGGCTCTTTTACATGCCTGTGTTGCATGCTCATTGAGGCCATCGATTGAATGGATTGCAGCGTCAGACCTTGAAGATGAGAGTGCATCAGTAGTATGAATTTTTTAAAGCCAGTGTTGCTTTTGTTTCTATTGAAATGAGTGTAGTTATGTGAAGAATTTCCTTCACTTCCAGACCCCGGAAGCTCATGAGCTCGCATGGCAAACGTTGAAGGTGATGGCTTGGTTTTCCATTAGTGTATTTCTTCATAGACAGTTTTGGAGCATCTTAATTAATGTTATATTTTTACTCACTAGATATTACTGAATACTTAAATGATGGTGTTGATATGAAACTATAGGGTTCTTCATGCATTCTCATTCCCGGTGGTTTTGGTGATCGTGGAGTGCAAGGAATGGTATTAGCAGCAAAATATGCCAGGGAACACAAAATTCCATACCTTGGCATTTGCTTGGGAATGCAGATTTCTGTGATCGAGATCTCCAGATCGGTATTCTTCCTTATGTAATTTTGTATTTTGTTTTAATTACAATGATGTTCTTCAGCATTACTGAGGTATGCTGGACTATGGTTTTAGATTTTGGGTTTACAAAGAGCAAACAGTGTAGAGTTTGACCCTCAAACACCAGACCCTGTTGCAATCTTCATGCCTGAGGTATGCTTGACTATGGTTTCTTCGCCACATAAATTTTGGAACTTTGATTAGTCTAAGCTTGTCAATTTGTCTTCTTATGCAGGGTTCAAGAACGCACATGGGAAGTACAATGAGACTGGGGACCCGGAGAACTTTCATCAAAGAACCTGATTGTATCACTTCTAAACTGTATGACAAAGAGAATTTTAAAATTAAGGAACCTATTTCATCTATTTATTTTGATAGATTATGATTGTGCATTCCATTATGTGCGGCTATTATATCAACTGGACGCTATGGATCGAAGTCATCAAGGAACCAAGAATTAGAGCATTTTTAACATTGTCAATACTTGTTTGCTTGTCAATTGTAGCTACAAAGGTGCTGCTTATGTGGATGAACGGCATCGACACAGATACGAGGTCAGCGTCGTACTTATGCTTTGTGATATACTTTATGTAATAGCACTTTCCATTCTTTCTATCTTTATGATTTGTACAGAAACAAGACTCATGCATGTTTTCATTTTGCTTGATGATTGGTATGCAGATGTTATCTTCACCGATCATGGAAGCATTCCCTTATCTCCTCGCTTTTAACGACTATCTTTATATTGTCGCTTGTTTAACTGAAACAGTGAAATCATGTCTAAAAGGCTTTCATTTGTTTTTACTGGTTCAATTTTCTATGATTCGCGGTGCATGTCATTTGCATTTTTGAACAATACAACTATCCACAACTGATCAGTTAAGTACTTATATGTTAGTGCTCATCTCTTACGCTATGAAATAGGTGAACCCAAACTACCTGGGGAAGCTGTCAAGTACAGGGCTCGAGTTTGTTGGCAGCGATGAAAGTGGGACTCGAATGGAGGTATCCTGCACACTATTCGGGTTTCTAACATTTTTTGCGCAACTTGTAGTTCAACATCGTATTCTTTGGTTATCTTTTGACAGGTCTTGGAGCTTCGTGACCATCCCTACTACATAGGAGTGCAATTTCATCCAGAGTTTAAATCAAGACCAGCAAAGCCTTCTGCTTTGTTTTTAGGTAATAGTAACAGAGTTGATTTTTTTTTTTAATCTATGTTTATTGCCGCGACAATCATACTTTGAACAACTTCTCAGACGTATCAGAGTTGCTGCATTACTTGTTGAATTAAAATAATTTTATCCTCTTTAATTGCAGGTCTTATATTGGCAGCAACTGGACAACTACAGTCCTATTTAGATAGACTGAGATTCTAAGTCAGGCTAAGGGCGTGCTTCCTAAGCGAAAGAGAATTAAAGCTTGTGGTTTGTTCTCTAATTTGAATTGCTCAAGTTGAGGTTGCTGCCTGCTTACATTTCTTTCTAGAATTAGAGTAGAAAACAGAAAAGAAGAATATATATGGAACTCGATAGAGCATAGTTGCCTCAAGGTTTGCTTAACTTATGGTGTTGCAATTGAGCAGTGTAATCAACCAAAAATGGTGCCCTCGAAGTTTGATCTTCATATAATTTTCAAGCAACGTACATATAATAGTATTTATAACATGAATTTTAGAAATGAAAAATAATAATCTAAAATAATATGTCATAAGCAAATACTAATAAAGTCAAAACGATTCAAACAAAATATAAAATTTAGGTTCTAAATCAAGTATATAGTCACCGTAGTTTTAAAAGTGAAAATATTAATTAAGTTTGTATAATTAACTTTCTTAATTATTTTTTTCTCGATAGATAACATAGATAAGTCATTTTATCTTTTTGGCAACATAGTTGATCGGAGATAAATTTTGATCAATTTCAATTTGGAAAAATTCTTTTCGGCAGGTGTAATTGTAACGGTATAATTAGTAAAATTTAATAAGGGATATAACATTTAGATAATAACTATTTATTTTCTTCAAATAATTCAACATATCAATCACTCTTTTTGATTCTCTTGGTAATGAGTGTTTTAATAACTTTAGTTCTAGATATAAACCTAATCCATTAATATCAAAGTGTCCATCATATATTAAAGAATACACATGAGTATAATAGACCATCATCATCAATAGACTTCAACCTTTCCACACTAAATAACAACCCAAATATTTCTTCATATTTGTGAAATTGTTCAAACACAATTTCAAGTGAAGAAAGAGCTTGATTAATTATAAATAGGAAGTAATTAACTAGAAAAGATTCTTTAAAAGATTGACTTACACTTTACTATTAATCTTATTAAATTATCTCTTTCTTCAAATGATGTATTTTTCTTAAAAAATATGTTCAATTTCCATTTCACTTGCAATATATTCAGCTTCAATCAATACTTGATCAAATCTAGATTCTGTAAACTCTTGGAGAGAAGAAATAAGTCCCTTTAATTGTCTAATAGCAATATCAATATTATATTTTCTGCTTCGAGAAACTTATTAAAAATGTTAATCTCATATAATAACTTGTATCAAATTATCATTCCAGACATATACTCAAAATTTTTAAGTTCAAATAATGTCAAACCCTTAGCTTCACTCTTGAGTCATCAAAAATGTTTATCAAATTAATTAAAGCATTTTATATTTTCAAAGTTTGATCTTTTATGAGTTTCACGCTTTCAACATGGCTTTCTCATCGTATTTGTGATAATGACTTGACCGTAAAACCTTGCACGTGATCTTTGGAGATTTGCCACCACTTGATAGAAGAAGAGAATAATGAATATGGTAATTCTTAGTGGCTAGAATCTGGCCACCCAAAATTAATTTTTTCTTTAATTATCTTTGAGCTCATTAAATTTTTTATTTATGTTAATTACTATCATACTGTTAAAATAGTTAATATATTTGATATAAATATGTATATTTTAAATTAAAGTCATAAAACACATATTGTGATTTATTTTAAAAAAATTGAATTTTTCCCTTTAATTATCTTTGAGCAATTAAATTTTTATTTATGTTAATTATTATAGTAATGATAAAACAGTTAATATATTTGATATAAATATCCATATTTAAATTAAAGCTACAAAATATATTATGATTTATTTTAAAATAATTTTTTAAAATGATATTAAAACTTATGAAAAAATAAATTTTGGGTGATCAGATTCTGACCATTTAGCATTACCATAATAAATATATGCGTTGTATAATACCAAAAAAGGATATTACGTTAGGATAACATTCTACCATATCACATAATGTGAGATTAAGATGATAGTATTCACATGGAGCTAGCAAGCTCTAGATTAATATCAAGTAATCTACTCTATACACTCTTGTATTTTCCTTTTATATTACATCCATTGTCATATTCTTAACCTCTTATATTATCAATGTCAAGTTCAAGATTACTCAAAATATTTTTAAGTTCTATAAGAAGCCCAAGCTTTGAAGTTTCATTAACTTTTAAAAATTCAATTTAAAATTCTTCAACTGCTATTGCATTTTTTGAATATCCATACATCTAATTACAAGGGGCATCTGCTCCTCGCGACTTGTATCTGGAGTGCAATCAAGTATGACGGTGAAATGCTTTGCATATTTAATTTTTACAAAAATTGAACTTCTAACTTCAACTGCCAATATTTATATTAATTCATTTTAGATTTTGGGCTTAAGATAAGTGTAATGAATCTGTCTTTCTTAAACACATCGAAGATGCTCCTCTATTATTGGATCAAATTCAACAATCATTCCAATTAGCTGCAAAAAAAAACTATTATTTCAATATAAAACTTCTCATTATCTCCCCGAAGTGCTAAGTTATTTTTCGCAATTCTTTGCACAATTGCAATTATTCTCTTCAATATTAGTTTCCAATGTTCTCTCTCCTCATTAATTGCTATTGTATATTTTCATCAAATTATCTTTTTCTTTAGAGTTTTATGTAGAATTTAATCCAACTAGTCATGCAATTAATATGATATTTATTAGTTTCATGGAGATTGAGGCATTGATTAATATTCTTCTGATCTTTGTATCCTTCGTCAGTTGCCCTTAGGGCATAGCACAGATGGTAGGCGTATGACAATTCTAGCGTAATGTTCAGGGGTCGATTCCCGGGGATTGATGACCTGGTGCTTCCCCACTATGCGCCTCCGGCCTGTGTACTGACATTTACCTTCCTCTATATCCGTGGGGCCGGCTCTAAGAGGCTGCTGAGGCAGTGAAGCTGCCTTTTTTTATATCCTTTGTCGACTAGATGACCGAGTTTCATTGTGGCTCTTTAAGTCATGAATAACTTGCAACAGAAACAGAAGATTTTGTCCATAGAACTAGAATACATTACCCATATTCTATTACTTTTCTCACCATTTGACAATTGTCTTTTATATGGTAATAGATTGAAATATCTTCCGATGTTGTCAAGAGGAAACAAAATACTATCATCTTTTCTAGGACCTCTTTCAACTAAAAGGTTTCTAATATTTTGAATTTTGTCCTAATTTCCTAGATTATTAACATTTAAGGAAACAAGATCTCTTGATTTATATTTTCACCGTTGTCATTTTTAAGCATATTGACTTTACCTTTATCATTTTCATATTGTTTTGGATCATCATTGTGAAATTCATTCAATTCACTATGTTCCCGATCATTCAACTTATTATCAGCGTCATCTTGATTCACTTATTTGACTACTTTTGTTTGCTCTGCTCTTTGATTACTAGTGAAATACTTATTAAGATGTCTTGGTTGACTTTGATTTAAAGTTTCTTCTTTTTGTTTTTTCTTCGTTTTTCCTACCCGAAAAAATTGTTTTCTTATAGGAGACATGTTTATTAAAAGCCTAAATATTAATTTACACTGATAGTTAATAGATTAAAATAGTTTCAACATCTAATACAGAAAAACTTCACTAAATCATAATACATGCAAATGCCATCATGCTAAATCATAATCATATTTTTTTTTATCTAATCTAAAAAATAAGGCGAGCTTAAACAAAAAATTTGAAGATTTTGCATGGATGTCTTTGTGTGTAAAATGAGAAAGCACCACATCACTGCACCCACTTCAATTAAAACTAGACTACAGACTTCTAAACAAATTCAATCACAATGGTCCTAATTCAAAATAGTCAACTATGTTAATCTCTACTACTTTTACAAGCTCCCAGCTCTAATGCTATTTTACGTCTCAGGCTTTTGGATTTCGAACAAAGGAGAAATAATCATCGGAGGTTTATGGAGAGAAGAAACCTGAGAATACGAAAAGTGACACCATCAGTACCAACAGGGGAAAAAAAATGATGATAGATAGAAATTAAAAAAAAAGTGATCAATTACTTTCCGAATTCATTTATAATTTAGATGAATAGCTCAATTAAAAAAAAACACTTCGCCAAGAAGAGACGTGCAATCATCGGATGATCTCGCTCACGATTTCGGAGCTTTCCAATTAAATTAATCTTGCAACGCAACGCAACGCAACGCAACGTATGTACTCCTCGGCACGCAGCAGCAAGAACAGAGCAGAGCTATAAATAGTTGAAGCCCATCGCTTAATCTCTCTCACTAAGCTCGAATTAGTTGATCTAAGTGATTAATCACTTGCTAAAAGCGTTGCGAATGGGCAGAATTCCGGCCGCCTACTTCGCCGCGAAACAATGCCTCGTCTTGGTGGCCCTGTTCGCTGTGATATCAAGCACCGCTTGGGGGCTCAAGCCGAGTGATCCGGTGACCATGTCCATGGCTGAGAGGCACGAGCGGTGGATGGCGCAGCACGGCCGTGTCTACCGCGACGACGCGGAGAAGCAGCGCCGCTTCCGCATATTCAAGTCCAACGTCGAGCTCATCGACTCGTTCAACGCCGCCGGTAAGCACAAGTACACGCTGGGCGTCAACCAGTTCGCCGACATGACCAACCAGGAGTTCAAAGCTTCGCACACCGGCTTCAAGAATATGATCGCGGCCAGGCCGATCAGGAAGGGAGGATTCAGGTACGAGAACGTGTCGGCAACGCCGACGAGAGTCGACTGGAGGACCGAAGGAGCAGTCACTCCCGTCAAAGATCAAGGGCAGTGCGGTATGCATAATTTGGAGGAACAATTTAGTTAATTATTATTGCTCCAACTGAATTTAATTTGCGTTTGCACGAGCAAAACAGGATGTTGCTGGGCGTTCTCCGCGGTGGCGGCCATGGAGGGCATCACCGAGCTGACCACCGGCGAATTGATCTCCCTCTCCGAGCAGGAGCTCGTGGACTGCGACGTCCTCGGCGGGGACGATGGCTGCTACGGCGGCCTCATGGACAATGCGTTCGAGTTCATCATCAGCAACGGCGGCCTAGCCACCGAGGCCCACTACCCTTACCAGGCCATCGACGGCGACTGCAGCGAGCGGAAATCCTCCCCCTCCGCCGCCGCCATCTGTGGGTACGAGGACGTGCCCGCTGACGAAGAGGCATCGCTCCGCAAGGCCGTGGCCCACCAGCCAGTGTCGGTGGCGATAGAGGCCAGCGGTTTTGCCTTCCGGTTCTACAACGGCGGCATCTTCACCGGGTACTGCGGCACTTATCTCGACCACGGCGTCACTGTGGTGGGCTACGACAAGGCGAGCGACGGGACGAAGTACTGGATAGTGAAGAACTCTTGGGGAGAAGGTTGGGGGGAGGAGGGCTACATAAGGATGGAAAGGGACGTGGACGCCAAGGAAGGGCTGTGTGGCATCGCCATGAAAGCTTCCTACCCAACTGCTTGAAGTCATTAATCTACACCTCTACATGCATTCCTTACGGGCAAAAAACAGAACCCGTTGTCAATTAGTAAGTGTATGAAAACTAATATATATATATATATATATATATATATATATATATATATATATATATATATAATGTTAAGTATTTTACCGTGTAAATTCGTACCAACCTAGTGTTTTTACTTTTTTTTTTTCTAATTTTCAAACTAAAGAAACAGTTAAAATTTATACGGAGTTACACGTAAAATCTTTAGCATAGCAAAACTTATATACTGTGCATCGTTTCCATCCGCTATGGTCCGCGGTCCAGACTCCCAAATTATAAAAGAACTTTTTTTTGTTTATTTTTATTTTTTCCATCCGCGACGGTCCGCGGTCCAGACTCCCAAATTATAAAACAACTTTTTTTTGTTTATTTTTATTTTTAATTCTGGATTAAGCCAACAAAATTTTTTTTAGATTTAAAAGGTTCGGATATAGTATTCACGTTTACAAACAAATTAATTAAAATAAAATTTTTTAATGCTTATGAGATATATATTTAGGATGTCTAATAATTTTTTTTTTAGTTCTATGTCTAAGAGATGGATTATAATGTTCAAATTAAAAATAATTAAAATTAAAAAAATTTCGGTACTTACGATATATAGTATATGTATTGAGGATGTGTATTTTTTTCATATTTTTTTAAGCTTTAAATTTAGGGTTTAGGATTTAATTTTTAGTATATAATATTTAGTGTGCATAATTTTTAATTTTTTTAGATTTAGGAATTAGAATTTGAGATATAATATTTAAGATTTAGGATTTAAAAAATTTAGGATTTTTAAATATACGAGTGCCTGGATCAAATATAAGTACCTCGTGCACAAGTGTGCAAAAAACATCATCCATAATATATATATATATATATATATATATATATATATATATATATATATAAAACATAAATAAACTGCGCGTCTTACCCCATGTGCCCGTGTGCGTTCGTCTCTTAAATCGATTGGTGAATCAATTGACGATTGACACCTTGATTGGACACATGCCTCAATCGATTGAGGCACGTCGTAACACCTTTAATCGATTTGAGGTGTAACATTACGATCAATTAAGGTCGGATTTCGACTGTAATCCGATTGGAATCCAGTCCCCTTCCCTTGGAGTTAACTTTCCCCCGGATTATAGTTTGGATTAAGCCAGACAACTAGAGGTCGTCGTCGTTGGGCAACCGGGCATGGACAAGTGTCTTGATCATGAGGCACCTCATTTAATTTACCAAACAATTGAAGGCGTCAACCGATTGGTGAATGAATTGGAATAAAAGTGTCGCATAGGATATCATCTGGGTATAAAAAGCATAATAATATTTCATTACGAATGAATTGAGTTTTTCATAAAGAAGACAAAAACTAATATATTTATAAAATAATTATATTCCAATGACTTTCATCCACTTAGATATATAAAATATAAAGATATCAAAATTCATTTCATAAAATAATTATAATAATCATCTAAATTAACAATAATTGTGCATATAAAAAATAAACCTAATAATAATTAACATAAAGAAAATATCATTAAGTTTGTGACTTATTACAGTCAAATACGGATGGTCAAGTCATCAACTAATGAACTCACCGACGTACGCACACTCTAGAGATCATTAATGAAGGAGATGAATAAACCTAAGATGCACTCAAAGAGAAGGTTAGACTGGCCGGGACGAATCCAGGGGCCACTCTAACTCTCAAGTTAGGATTGCTTTAAATGGTGTGCGAAGAATGAAAATGAGGAAGCAAAGGAAAACCTGGTCTAGTCCCGATATATAGATTAGGGGTTCCTTGTCATTACCTTCATAAGTGCCTATATAATTATTAGGAGAGCATTTCCACATCAACTGAAATAATATTATTGTAGGAGTCGATAAAGAGATTAGATATGATAGTCGTTGGTTGTCTCTCTACTCATTCAATGACACATGTCAGTAGGGGGCATCTAGGAGACTACATCTGACAACCCCATAATCGCTCCCTCATTATTAGGATGTCATGCGTCGTGAAATATTTATAGTTATTATCAGTGAGTCCGTGTAGGGCATAGGTATGGCTTGATGGCAGAAAATGGAGATATGATATGGAGAGAGACCTTGAGAATAAACAAAGTTCGAGACTGAGAAGATAATAGTATCCGATGCTGAGAAAGGGTGTTGGCGGTTGTGCCGAGACTGAGAGAATTTTCAGGATCCTGGGACTAAGCCAGAAGGAGTGTTAGGATATGGAATTGAGATTGAGAGATGGTTCAAAGACCCGATACTAAGCCGGAAGGGATGTCGGGATCAAGAGCTAAGACTAAGAGATGGTGGGAGTCGAAATTAGTCGTTGAGACCAAGCCTCGAGGTGAGTCAAGGTTTGTGGAGAGGCCGGGACCACAACAACTGATTGACACTTAACCACACTTGAATTTCTGGGATAAGCATATTGTCAAGCTCAACTTGGCCTGAGTCCCATCAAACATAATCCAATTCCCTCTTTGTCATATTTGACCCATCTCGACTCTGACTGACAACTCAGCATAACTTTCTACCCTACGAGACATGTGAGATTGCAAAGCTTCGTTGCTTCACAAACCTCCCCATTAAATCTAGTCGAAGATGCCGTAGTTTGATTGACTGGACTGTGATGAGTTGTTAGTTTGGGAAAAGAAAACATCACATTTAATGGATGTGATACGCGAGATCATGTATCATGTTGACGATTGATGTCTTATACAACTGCATGAATGGATGGCATGCGATGTCCACCTCGGGCCTTGAGAGAGTCTTATCATATTAAATGCAAAGGCATGTGATGAGGTTAATGTTGACACAATCATGAATCCAATGGAGTTGAGTAATCTGACGCAACACTTCTACTGTGTCGTCGCCAAAGTATATTAGGTTAACCAAAAGTGTGGCCATGTGCATTCAACTCCCTTTGCCTTCAAGTCTTTGTCTTTGTCTCTTTCTTCGGGTCCGACAATATAGTAAGTTTGCCGCTTTTTTTTTCTTTGGCTTTTTAACCCTTTCCCCCTTCCCTTTTTTATTTCTTTTTGAGCTCATGGTTATCGATGACTCCTTCGATAAGTGGTACACATTTTAGCGAACCATATTTACCCAGGGCGCCGCCCAACAAATCCGAGAAACATTCAATATCCCTTTGGACCATGAGATTAGGATTCTTCTACCAAAGCATTGCCCACACGAGCCACCTACATGATATATCATATGCTTCTTTGGTCAGTTAGACAGTGGCTATAGGTTTCCCCTCCATCCTTTTCTCCAAGAATTTTCCCACTACTTCTAAATTTTTTTCCCCAACTAGTGCCATCATCTACCATTTGATTAGTAGTGCAATCATCATTTTTCAGTTGTACTAAATTCCACTAGACTCCACTAGCTTTCATTGTCTTTCTTACCTTAGGCAGATAGAGCCCAAGATCTTTTACTTCGTGGATAGGTCAGGGTGTAGCTTCTTGGGCAAGTACCCCTCTTCGCATAAAGGGTGGAAGAGCTGCTTCATCTTCGTTAGACCACCTTAAACACATACTTGGACAATACCTTGGCTAGACGATGTACTAGTTCAACCATCATTGGACAATTACAAGATGGAGCATGCGTATCTGGACATGATTGATATCCTGTCCGTGATGGTGATCGAAGGTCGCCAAGAGAGGGTGAATTGTCCCTGAAAATAATAACTCAATTCTTTTATTTATCTTTAAACAAAAATATTTGTTAGTTAATGCAAGTAATAAATAACATTAGAAATATAGCAAACATAAAGGAAAGAAGCTGTCAGAATTTTACTTGGTTGGCAACCGGGAAGATTGTTAATCCAAGGCGAAATGTGGCTGGATTCTCCTTAATAAAATTCCTTCGGGCAGAGAAACCTCTTACACGTGGATAACTCAGAAACAGAAGGAAAGATTACACAGAACTCGTTTGTTAATGCTTTGATTGAATGAAATTGAATTGAAACTGAGTTATAGGGGTCTATTTATAGTCTCAGTCAAAGTTATCCGTTTGCTGACGTGACACTTATAGGGCGCCCGAGTGCTCTTGGGCGCCCGACACATGGCCTGATAATTATCTAAAGAGCAACGTTCGCAAATGGCTAAGAATAGTCTCTCGGGCGCCTATTGGCACAGGGGCACCCAAGTGCTCAGGCGCCCCGTATGCTTATGGGCGCCCGAGAGAGGGTTTGGTCAGTAGCCGTTGACTACTCTTTAACGTGACTTCCTTTGTCTTCTTGGGTGATTTTAAGCTAACCGGAATTAGGCTCACCCGAACTCGACTTCAGTCTTTCGCCCCTCGAGCGTCTTTCCTCCCGGCTTCTCGTCCCTCGGACACCGCGCGCGTCCTTCTCGGTCCACCAACGTAGTCTTCCGCAGAGCTTCGCGTCCCTCGGATGCACTGAGCCCGTTGGCTCTCTTTCCGTGTCATCCTTCTCGACTGCTGTGTCTTCCGCTCGACTTCAAAAATGACCAAATCACTTTGCAAATTAAAATTCAAAAATACATATTTCAAAAAGAAATTAGCATCTGCATGCGCAATAAAAATATACGATAATTTGAAATTAGAAAATGAAAATTTGAAAGCTCAAGTTGAAAAATTAAAAAACAACCATGTTCATATTCTTTCCAAAATTCAAAAATTAGATATTATGGAAGAATAAATTGGTATTTACAATTTCACAAGGGTTAAATTGTAAAAATTCCTAAAACTGATATTCAACTTAAATTTTTAGTTAATCCTATTAGAAAAATTTTATATTGGGTCCCAAAATCTGTACCGAACTATTAGATTTCATTAATTACTTATTTGTCAATTAGTAATTAATTTTTTTAAAAATTAATGCATTATTTGTAATCTTGTTGAAAATTTTTTCGAAGATATTGTTGTTGCAGAAAAATTAGTTTAATATTTTTTTTTATGATAGAGTCTGCTCTGAGCTATCAAATTTTTTTAATAGTTAAACAGATATATTATGATTTTTTATTTAAAATATATTTTTAAATTTTAAAAATATTTAAAAATTAATTTCATCAAATCTAATTTTCTAGGATCTATGGATTATATTTTAAGTGTTAAGAAAAATTTTCAAATTAATTTGAATTCCAAATCAAATTTTAAAATTATTTTTTCAAAATTATTATCCTTGAATTCAAAAATAATCTTCTTATAAGTTAGAAATTAGAAAATTAATTTTATTTTGATAATTTTTCTAGAGATGAGTCTGTACAAATTCTAACTTGGATAAACAAGTGAGTAATTGTTCGCGTAAAAATAAATTATTGTAAATTATTTTTTAAAAATTAAACTTTAAAATTTAAAAATAATTTTTTGAGTATGATTTTAAAAATTAAATTTTCTAGAAACTAACAATTATATTTGACATGTACTCTAAAATTTTCGAAAATTTTAGATATTGAAATAATTTTTTTTTAATTTTATATATCTTTTTTATTAGTGTTACTTTACCCTTAACATGTTTTAATTTTGACGTGATCAAAGTGAGAGAAATAGGACTAAGTTAAGGGGAGACTTAATTTCAAATTTTTTTGTGCTTATAGAGTCAAATATTTTCTTGTATTTTTTATGTGTTCTTTTTTCCTAACTTAACTCGGGTTGATGCAAATTAAAAAAGGAGAGATTGTAAGTACCCTAGGTGAGTTTTGATGTGGTCAACCGAATCAAGTTAGATCCAATTGTGTTTGATTCCTGTGTCGAAGTGTGCAGGAATTTAAGAGCGCAGGAAGTCGAGTAGAAAACGCAACGGTCGAGAAGGATGACATGGAAAGGAGTCGACAGACTCGGCGCATCCGAGGGATATGGAGGTGTACGAAAGAGTATGTCAATGGAGTAAGAAGGACGCGCGCAACGTTCGAGGGACGAGAAGCCGGACAGAAACACGCTCAAGGAGAAAGCTAGAGGAAGATTCGGGTGAGCCCAACTATGGAAGGCCCCAGATCACCCAAGAAGATCCATTGGAGACCGATCAACATAAAACTAACCGAAAGTCACTCGGGCGCCAGTGAATGAGGGCGCCTCTATGCATACAAGCGCTCAAGAAGTAATTTTAGACGTTTGTGAACATTACGAAAAGAATAACTCTAAAGCCACATGTCAGGCACCCCTAAATTCTCAGGCACCTGAGTAGGGCTACATCAGCATTCAAATAGATTTGACCGAGATTATAAATAGACCCCCAAAGCTCAGTTCTAAACAACAATTTATTATATTCGAAATTCATTTCCATTTTTCACTATTTTCTGAACTCTACTTTCGTGTAAGAGGCTTCTCTAACCCTAGAAATTATTCAAAAGAATCGAA
Source organism: Boesenbergia rotunda (assembly GCA_024364735.1). NCBI lineage: Eukaryota > Viridiplantae > Streptophyta > Magnoliopsida > Zingiberales > Zingiberaceae > Boesenbergia > Boesenbergia rotunda. The sequence goes on from JAGFNQ010006083.1 coordinate 53,799, forward strand.
TTTTATTTTTGTTTTGAATTAACAACTTTCTTAATTGCAAATCAAATAAATTGGTTATCCCTTTTCATTTCTATTTAGTTTATTCTTATGTTATTATTATTATTATTATTATTATTATTATTATTTTTGCTGACAAGAAATCGTTTTGTTTTATTTTTTTCAAGGACAATTCATCGCCTCGGCCGCACGATCACCGACATGAAGCTCCGAATTTATCTAGGGCGCAGTGGAGGGGAGTAGAAGAACTAAGAAATCAGCGAGAGTACCAAAATTTACCGAAAGAAAAATCCAACTTTATAGAAAAAAGATTGCGAATTAGGGCAGGACCGGGGTCGGCGAGGTCTTGGAGTTGATAAGCAATGGGGAGCGTCCACTGGACGATTGCCCATCACAATTCTCCCCGTTCTTTCCCAAGTTGCAAAGATCAACGAACTCAAAACCACAGCAGCAAACATTCGGATCTAAAGATTTCCAGAAACAGTAAGAAGAAATACAAAAGAAGAAGAATTGCTATCTGGTCAGCAAGTAATTACCAATCCCGCAGTTTATCATCAGAGAAGTCAAGTGCTTCGACCAACGTCTTCTCACCGCCCGCTCAGCAAAAACTCACTACGAAACGAGGAGTTCCCACCAAAAGCAGCGAAATGAGAGAGACGGCGCATGGATCGGAAGCACATGATGTCTGATTTGGCTAGTTTGCATCATACCAGAAGAAATGGTTGGAGATTGAAATCCCAATAGAACAGAAGAAGAAGAAGAAGAAGCAGCAGCAGCAGCGAGTGGGCGGCGCAGCGGAGGAAGCTGTAGAGAAGGGGCGAGAGCGGGGAAGGCTAGGGTAGCCGTATTAAGGCCTCACATCAGCCCAGGCCTGATGCTCTTTTTTATTTATTTAAATTGTTAATTATATTTTTATTAAAAAAATACAAAATGTCGTTGAAAACATCATTTCAGTTAATATTATTTAAAATTTTGATAGCCATAATTAGTAATATTTATATTAAATATAATATTTAAATCAGCATAGTAAAAATAGCTTGGCATTAATTGTAAACCTGTTTGGCTTATGCTAAAATAACCCTTCTAAAGATGGTGTTGTTCGATGGGCAATCTCCACCTTCCCCAAAAAAAACAAACGCAACAGAAATAGTAATAAAAAATTACTCTCAGCCTCCAGACAAGGCAAACCATTCACGATCATCCCCGCCGCTTGGCTATATCATCTTCCTCCCTCCCTGTTCCCTTCACTCCGACAAGGCTCTCCATCTAGCCGGCGCACAATGGAGGCCTTTGGCCGCTCTCTCCTCTTCCTCCTCCTCTTCTCTTTCTCACTCTCTGATGCCCTCTCCGACGTTGAAGTCGCCACCATCGCTCGTCGCCAACTCGCCGCCCTCGCGGAGAACCAAGGCCAGCTCCCTGATGACCTCGAGTTTGACATCAAGATCGGCATTCGGATAGCCAACCCTCGCCTCCTTGGCCCCTACGTTGCTCTACAAGCTTGGAAGGACGCGATCTACTCGGACCCCAAGAACTTCACCGGCGACTGGGTTGGCCCTGATATATGCAGCTACAACGGCGTTGTATGCGCCTCCGCACTCGATGACCCCTCTGTTAATGTCGTTGCCGGCGTCGACCTTAACGGCGGCGATATCGCCGGGTACCTCCCCGCCGAGCTTGGCCTCCTGAATGATACCGCTCTGTTCCACATCAACTCGAACCGCTTCTGCGGCGTCATCCCGGAGAGCTTCTCCCACCTCAAGCTCCTCCACGAGTTCGACGTCAGCAACAACCGGTTCGTCGGCCCATTCCCGAAGGTCGTCCTTCAGCTTTCGTCGCTCAAGTATCTTGATCTCCGGTTCAATGACTTTGAGGGCGCTCTGCCGCCGGAGCTCTTTAACAAGGACCTCGATGCCATATTCTTGAACGACAACCGCTTCACCTCTGGGATTCCGGAGAACTTCGGCAACTCCAAGGCCTCCGTCGTCGTGCTCGCCAACAACCAGCTCGGCGGTTGCATTCCGAGGAGCATCGGAAATATGGGAGCCACGCTGAATGAGCTCGTCATTCTTGACAACGGCCTCACCGGGTGCTTGCCGCTGGAGATGGGGCTGTTAGGTAATGCGACGGTGGTGGACGTCAGTCGAAATTCTCTCACCGGAGTACTGACGGCGAAGAGCTTTGAGGGGCTGAGCAAATTAGAGCAACTAGAGGTGTCGCACAACATCCTGACCGGGGTCGTTCCGGCAGGGCTCTGCAAGCTGCCCGACCTCGAAAGCTTCGGATTTGCATACAATTTTTTCAAGGGGGAGGCGGAGGAGTGCGTGCCATCGACGAAGTCTAGGGTGGCGTATGATGATTCGAGCAACTGCCTCTCCGGAAGGCCAGGGCAGAAGTCGTCGAGGTTGTGCACTCCGGTGGTGAATCATCCTGTGGATTGTACTCGCTCCAAGTGCGGATGGCCGGCCGCTAACAAATCGTCACCGCCGGTGAAACCCAACGCGCCGCCTGAAAGCCCAACTGCAAAGTTGCCGCCGCCAGTACCACATGGTGTTTCTCCGGTGACACTTTTACGCCCACCGCCACCACCGTCGAGGGTGAGCTTACCGCCTCCAACTCCGATCCACTCATCGCCATCGCGTGTCCCACCGGCTCAGCCTCCATCTCCGTTCCCTATTTTGTCTCCGCCGTCAACGTATCCTGCTCCTGCAGGGACAATAACTCACTCACCACCGCCACCAGTCTACTCGTCGCCACCTCCACCACTTCATTCACCGCCGCCGCCACCAGTATCTTCACCACCCCCGCCTATCAACTCACCACCACCACCACCAGTTCACTCCCCTCCACCTCCAATCTTCTCACCCCCACCACCAATCCACTCCCCTCCCCCTCCAATCTACTCCCCACCACCACCAATCCAATCCCCTCCTCCACCTCCTCTCTACTCACCACCACCACCACCACCCATCTATTCACCGCCACCACCAACCCTCTCCCCGCCTCCTCCTCTCTACTCACCGCCACCACCCGTCTACTCACCACCACCTCCACCAGTGAATTCCCCACCACCACCGCCCGTCTACTCGCCGCCACCTCCACCAGTCCATTCACCTCCACCCCCAACACCTATCTACTCCTCACCTCCACCGGTCTACTCCCCGCCACCTCCCGTCTACTCTCCACCTCCTCCAATGAGCTCCCCTCCCCACCAACCTATTCTCCGCCTCCACCACCAAAAGCTTCATCACCGCCACCGCCTATCTTTTCTCCACCGCCTCCAGTCGCTTCTCCACCGCCACCGCCACGAATCTCACACCCTTCTCCTCCTCCTCCTCCTCCACCCACTCCCACCACCGCTGCTCCACCAACTAACAATGACTTCCTTCCTCCGGTCGGCGGATTGAGCTATGCATCCCCACCCCCGCCCATTTACGAAGGGTACAATTAGTCATCCCTCGATCGCTTGCCTACACACAACCACTCAAAACGCGACCGATGTGGACGACAATTCGGAGAGAAGAGGAGAAGCATGCAATGGGACAGACGGCGAGCCAACGGAGTGTAACTCATGCATCTCTATTATTTTATCGTGTAAATTAATGGATTAATAATACCATTTTACACACTCTTATGAACGCTAATTAATATATAATTAAATAATAATAATTAAAATATAAGTAAATGTGTTATATATATATATATATATATATATATTTTGTTTTTAAAAAAAATAGTAGGCAAAAGGTTGTTTCTTTAAGCATGTAAATTTTCTTTCCGGCAAACCGTTAATATTCGAGGATTAACAGACAATTAAGTTAATGCAACAATAATGATGCAAATATTACCTTAACGTTATGATAATTATATTTCAAACGTAAATCGTACTTGATAGATATGCAAATTAAATTTTTATATTTGTATAAGCTTTAATAGTTAAAATTTAAACAAACTATGATAGGAGAATATATTATACGGTGAGTCATGCATGAACAAAAGAAAAAAATGAGAACCTATTCTTAAATGATATTTTTTAAGGAGGAAAAAAAATGTATAATTGACAGAGGGAGAGAAAAAGATTTCGCATCATTAAGTTAGAGAAAATCAAATGATTACTCAGATAGAGTTGAATTTGGATTAGTCCAATCTTATAGATAAAGTTTCTCATTGATCATTAGAATAAATAGAAAATCGGGCGATCCAGTAGCCAACATCTCATGTTATATGCCCTATTTAGATGAAAATTTTCGATAAAATATGTCATAGTTGGAGATCAAACCATGAGTACATGAGTGATAACTTGGCATTCTTCTGCTACATCATAGCTCCGAGGGTAAATTAGAGAAAATAAAGCCGGCCGGTAAGCTAGGAAGTTTTGAAATTTTTATAACTTTTACATGTATGTTGAGACTAGATTAAATTCTCATGGGAGTAATTGAAGGGAGTTTCTTGGTAAGGGTTGTCTATCTCAATAAAATATATGATTGATTAATTGGAGGAATATCTTGAGAATGTTCACTAAAAAAATAACTGATTTAGCGACGGAATTAACGAAGAAGGTTAAAATTCGTCACTAAAATAGCAACACGGATACTAACTTAATTCTGTTGCTAATTAGAGACAAACAAAATTTAATTATCACCGCTAATTAGCAACGAAGAATTAAGGGTTTTCGTCGCTATTATGGGAACTGAATTTAATTCCCGTTGATTAATAGTGACATAATAGAAATAGAATCACTTTTTCGTCACTTTGCCAGTGATAGAAATATATAATTCTGTCATTAAAATAGCAACGGAAAAAATATTCATTGCTATTTTGAAGATCAAAATTAGAGCTAAACCCCAATCTTGTGTTTCTCGATCTCTCTGGCGTTCTCTTTGATCTCCAGCGTCCTCCCGCCTCCGATCTCTGGCATCCTCTCTGATCTCCGACGTCCTCTCCTCCTCGATCTTGGTACTCTCCTCTCCCCTTCCCTCTCCTCTCGTTTTTCACATCGTGACCTCACGCCTGAAGCTTTGCCGACCAAGAGCTCGCAACCATGAGCTTGGCTTGTCGCAAGCTTGGTCAACCACAAGCTTGACCCGCCAATTCTACCCTGGTCGCGAGGTATTTCCTAGACGCAACCTCAGGCCCGACCATGAGGCCTCAACGAGGCCGTAGCTTTGACCGTGTGAGGCCTCGTTCGACCATGAGGCCTCGAGATGCATCGGTCGATCGTGACCTCAGCTCTAGCCACAAGGCCACGACTAGCCACGAGTTGTAGGGTTTAGGGAAAATCCTAAATACTATAAGTTTGATTTTAATTAACCTAATTTTTTACTAGTTGTACGGTTTAGAGTCAAAATTTTAACTATACGGAGGCCTTTCAGAACTTTTTTATTTCTTTGCTTGAACAACTTCTTGTATACCTCATGGCTTGCTTGGTTAATATATGGATTCATGTTTGTAGTTAATATATGATTATTCTTATTTTTTATTTGATATGCCGATATGATATTTTTGCACTTAACTTATAGAAATTATTGCATAATTGTTATAGATGATATATTAGATAAGTTAGGTCATAATCAGTGTGATAATTGTTACACAAAGTATTACATATTTGCTACGTTTTTTTACTTGTGTTGTTAATATTGAAAATTTTATTGTCATTAGGATACAATATATTTGAACAAAGCTTAGATGTACAATAATTAGAAAATAAATTAATCTGAGATGAATATTTTACTGGAGTTGAAAAGTATGTGAACTTTGCTAATGAATATATGATTAGTGTCGAGTTACGATACACGTTTAATCATTGAAAATGTAGAAATAAAGCTTTCGAAAATGAGAATACCGTGAAAATATATATATGTAGAAATAATTTTCTTTTAAGTTTCTATAACTAGTACTATAATGGAGAGTTTTATTTGTTTCGTCCAATTAGAACTTTGGTTGCTTCTTCATCTGACACAATTGCTATATGAGAATTATCATTTAATGAGAATGTAATGCAATCAATGATTCCAACGTGATAAATGCAATTGATCATTCCAATATATAAATAAAATACCAACACCTAAACTTTATCAGCTGTATAACATATTAAAGACTAGTGAAAAAAAAGTATGAAAAATATTCCATATTTAGTCATTTCCAACTATCAACTACTGTAAGGTTATTGAATATCAATGTAGAACATCATTTCTCAAAATGATGTTACAATGACATTTGTCAATTAATGTCGAGTTACTCCATGCTGATCAATAGAGTCTGTAGGGATTGTTCGGTCGACAAGAGGGGGATGAATTGCCCTACAAGAATAAACTAATCTTTTGCTTTCTTTAAACAAAGATAGAGTTAGTTGTAGAAAAATAAGCCATTAACTGTTGGGGATCAATCAAAGTATCACATTGGTTAGAAATGGAAAAAAAAAATCATGAGTTTAAAAGGATGGAAAATATCTCCATTGGCATGAGACCTTTTGGGTAGAGTCCAAGAGTAAAGTCATGAGGTCTTAGGCCCAAATTGAACAATATCATGTCATTATGGAGATATGTATATCCTTACCCTAACAGTGCTATCAAAGTCATGGTCCAGACCATATGTCATGTGGGAGAGTCCTCGAACGAAGTTAAGGGGATGCTCGGAGCAGGTCAAGTGTAATAAATGCTTGCGGGGAGGCTTAGAGCAGATCAAGAGTGATCGGGTGCGAATGCTCGCGGGGGAGGCCCGGAGTAGGGCAAAGGGTGATCGGATTGCTCACGAGGAGGTCAAAGTACGTCAAAAGAGTGATCGGATGCTTGCTGGACGACCCAAAGCACGTCAAGAGTAACCGGATGCTTGCAGAGAGAACCCAGACCAAAATCTCACATTGGTTAGAAATGGAAAAGATAATGAGTTTAAAAGGATGGAAAGTATCTCCATTAGCATAAGACCTTTTGGGGAGATCCCAAGAGCAAAGTCATAAGAACTTGGGCCCAAAGTGGATAATATTATATCATTGTAGAGATATGCATATCCTTGGGGCATCAACAATAACATAAGCAAAAGAAAGACGCACAAAATATACTTGATTTGCAACCTAGGTGAGCGTAATCTCCAAATCAACTCCTTGTGGGCAGAGAAGTCTCTTAAACACTTGCAGGCCCAGAGAAAACAACAGATACTTAATAGTAGAATGATTACAATTCGAATTGGTGATTTACTCTGAGTTTAGGGGTGTATTTATAGCCCCTGAGAAAACTTATCGACGTGCTGACGTGGCACATCACGGGCGCCCGAGTGCACACGAGCGCCTGAGTTCGGTCAATGCCTATCCACATCGCAACGGCCAGAAAACAGTTTTGTGATAAGTATTAGGTCTCGAGCGCCATATGAATTGAGGCACCTGTATAGTCGTCGGGCACTCGTATTCATAAGGGTGCCTAATTTCCTGAGCACCTGAATCTACTCGGGGCCTAGGAGCTAATTGGTCAACTCTAGTTGACCATCCTTCTGGGTGATCTCCAACCATTCAGAGTTGGGCTCACTCAAACTTGTCTCCGGCCTTCTCCTCAAGCAGACATCTTCCCCGGCTTCTCGTCCCTCGGGCATCACTCGTGCCCTTCTTTCTCCATCGGTGTACTCTTCGCAGCCTTCACGACCCTCGGATGTGCCGAGCCCGTCAACTCCCTTCCCACGCCATCCTTCTCGTCTACTGCATCTTCCGCTCGACTTCCTGTGCTTCTAAGCTCCTTCACACTTAGACACAGGGATCAAATATTAACATGACCTAACTTAACTCGGTTGACCACATCAAAACTATACCGAGTTAAGTTAGGATTAAACATAAACATAGACAAAAGAAACAGATAATAAAATATTGCAATTAGATAAACAAAAAAAACTTACAATTTGAAACCTTCTCCTTAACTTAAGTCCTAATTTCTCCCCCTTTCATCACATAAAAAAACTTAAAATAAAACACAACAGTCTGTATAATATTTTCAAAGTTTGAAAAATAAAACATCGAAAGACTATTGATATTTTAAAAAAATAAGAATTTTAAGTAAAAAAAATATCTAATCGTCAAAATTTTGTACAAAGTGTAAAATTGATAGATTTGACCTTCTAAAAATCTAAAAAAAATGATCATTCTAAGTATAAGAAAATATTTTTCATTATTAGGCTTAGATATTTTTCATAAAATAAAAATGAAAATTTGATTTCAAAACAAAAAAACTTGAAAATTTTTCTCAAAGTTTAATATGTAGTCTATAGATCTCGAAAAATCAGATTTTCAAAAATAATTTTTTAAATATTTTCAAATTTTAAAAATCTATTTTTATCATAAATTCACAAAGATTTAACTAACGGTCAAAAAAATTCAAAAAGAATTTTGTGAATAGATAAGAATGAAGTCTATCACAAAAAAATATGAATTTTCAACAAAAGTTAAATATTCAAAAATAATTTTAAAGAAATGATAAACACATGAAAATTCACAAAATTATTAGCATAAGAAGAATTCTAACAATTCCGTATAGATTTAGGATCCAAAATAAATTTCTACCAATAGGATTTATCAAGTATTTGAGCGGTATATAATTTCTAGGTACTTTTGTAATTTACCTATTATGATTTCTCACATATCAGCTAAGCCCTCTATTATTTTTAATATTTCTTTTTGGAGTATATGAAACATGTAAGCATACAAGATCCCTTTTTAATACTTAAATTTGTTCTTTTAATTTTTTATTCTCCATTTTTAAACTGTCATAAAGATCTAATGGGCATGCTTTTACTAATTTCTTGTTCAGATCTACATTTTTAGATTTAAGTATGCACAAGGATTTGGACATTAGCTTGATACCATTATAGAGTTGATCCGGTGGTAAGAGACATACCTCACTTACCATATCGGATCTGAAGTTGGAGTTTTCATCTTCTAACGTAGTTCCCCCTTCATTGATGCTTCCTTTTGAGGTAGCTTCGTCGCATGTTGTTTGGTGACTAACCATCAGTGCTAGTCAGGCGTATTCCTTGACTTCAGATTCATCCGATGACGACTTATCCCATGTTGCTTTTAGGTTGAGAGTATTTGACATTGTTGCTCATTTCGCCTTGTTCTTCAACTTTGGATAGTTATCTTTGACGTGTCTGTCTTCGTCATAGTTGTAGCATTTGATTTTTCTTTTGCTTCGAAGATTTCTTTTGACCTGCATCTCATTAAACTTATTAGACTTTAAAAAAAATTAAATTTCCTTATCATGTAGGTTGTTTCGATTGAAGATTCCTCCTCCTGTTAGACCCTCCTTGTCGCTAGAGCGATGTTGTCCATCATTTTGTTCTTCCTAATCTTGCATATCTAGATTTGTGAAGTTTAAAAGTAGAAAATAAATTTTCCAATGTACTTACCTCGAAGTCCTTGGAAATGTAGCGGGAGTCGATTAACAACATCCATTCTAGTGCTCTGGGAAAAGCGTTCAAGACATACCTTAATAATTCTCGGTTTGTTAACTTTTCTTTGAGATTTGTGAGACCAATGATAGCTCTTTTATCTTTGCATGAAGTTCAACTACCGCGTCTCTATTTCATTCGAAGATTAGTTAGCTCGCTTCATAGTATATCATGTCTTGACAGTTTTTCTTTCGAGGTCCCTTTGTGTAACTCTAGAAATTTCTCCCAGAGCTCTTTTCTTGATACGTTTGTGCCAATCAGTTGACCTCCTGAACTAGTAGCACTGTAAGTAGATAGAGCTCTGCTTTCCGTTAGCTACGAATTCAACTTGGTCCGACCATTATTTTGTTGCTTTATCTGGCGGTTAGTCCTTCAAAAGTTGTTCTTGCTTTGATACCAATTGTAGGGATCATTCACAGGCAAGAGAGAGGTGATGCCCTATAAGAATAAACTAATTTTTTGCTTTCTTTAAACAGAGATAGAGTTATTTGTAGAAAAATAAGTTAATAACATAAGCAAAAGAAAGAGACACAGAATATGCTTAGTTTACAACCCGGGTGGTTGCTAATCCATGGCAAATTAAACTGCAATCTTCAAATCAACTCCTTGTGGACAGAGAAGCCAATTATACACTTACGAACTCAGAGAAACAATAGAGAGCTAACAGTAGAATGATTACAATTCAAATTGGTGATTTGCTCTGAGTTCAAGGGCCTATTTATAGCCCTGAGAAAACTTATAGATGTGTTGATGTGGCACATCACGCGCCCGAGTGCACACTGGCGCCCAAGTTCGGTCAATGTCTATGCACGTCGCAATGACCAGAAAATGACTCTGCGATAAGTATTAGGTCTCAAGTGTCTGTATGAACTTGGGGCACGTATTCATACCGACGTTGGATTTCCTGGGCGCCTGAATCTACTCGAGCGCTTGGGAGCTAACTGGTTAACTCCAATTGACCAATCTTCTTCCAGCCTCCTAGGTGATCTCCAGTCATCCAAAGTTGGGCTCACCCGAACCCATCTCCGGCCTTCTCCTCGAGTAGACTTCCTCCCCGACTTCTCGTCCCTTAGATGTCGTACGCGTCTTTTCGTTCCATTGGTATACTCTTTCGCAGCCTTTGCGTCCCTCAGATCCGCCAAGCCCGTCGGCTCCCTTCCCACTCCATCCTTCATGTCTGCTATATCTTTCGCTCGACTTCCTATTCTCCTAAACTCCTGCACACATAAACATAGGAATCAAATACCAACAAGAGCTAACTTGACTTGGTTGACCACATGAAAATCATCCCGAGGGACTTACTGTTGGATCGGGTTGGACCGGCTAAAGGGGGGTGAATAGACGGTAAAAAAAATTAAAATGGAAGGGACTCGTCTTTAAAAAAAATTTGATCGCAACTAAGAACGTTGCTTCCAAGGCAGTGGACGCTCAATAAAAATCTCTTTATGCGGAGAAGCCTTACAACAATAGCGCACTAGACTTAAGAGATTTTACAAGTGAATGAATTAATTTTTAAAGCTAAAACTCTAAGCCTATTTATAGCCTAAGAGAATAAATCTGGATGTTGATTGTTAATGAATTTTCTCTTGGTCGTTGATCCATGGATGTAATCTGGACGGTTGATCTTAGATGGGATAAAACTGCATCTATTCGATTTGATTAAAGGATAAGGTATTATCCTTTAAGAGATAAAGTTTAATTAAAATTTTATCTTCTGCTTGAGACTTCGCTGTTGTGATCTCCAAGTGGTAACATCGGCAACAACTTGTCTCGTCAATACGGACAAGGGTTGTCAGCTCCCCCGGTTATATATACACTCAGCACTCCCCCTACCGCAGGTACGCGCACGCGAGCTCTCTCGTCCGTTGCTTCCTCCCAATTCAGCTCCACTATTATGTCTGCGGATACTGACTTAACCGTCGGAGTGCCTGACCGGGGAAATCCCCGGCGGGTTTACTAACGGTCGTTGTTTTGCAGAGCCACGTTGGAGCGTTGCCAGCTCGCGGCCACCTCACCAGCTCGTGCCTACCGGAAGATCGTCCGACCCTTAGGATCACCATCTCGCTTCGCGACAGGATCATTATGTTATGTTTGTGAATGTATTATGTTATTTGTGAATGTGTATTTGTGAATGTGTTGTGAAAATTATCATTTGTAATGGTGTTGATTGATCTATATGTAAAAGGGAAAATGTGAAAATGTGGAGTTGATGTTGGAATTATCATGTTAATTAGCAACGGAATATTAATGTTTGGTCGCTAATTAGTGAAGTAATAGTAAATTTCATCGTTAATTCGAGACAAAATTTTAATACCTGTCTCTAATTAGCAACTGAATTTTAGGGGCGTTTGGTATGCTTGTTTTCCATTTTCATTTTCCGTAAAAATGTGATTTTCTGGAAAACGTGTTTGGTTTGTATTTTCCAGCCTTGTTTTCCAAAAAAAGATATAGCGTTTTCTAAAAAATAGAGAATAAAATAAAGTCATTTTTCAGAAAATGAGAAAATATGATTTTTTGAAAAATAAAAATAGAAAATGGAGCAAACCAAATGCCCCCTTAATATTCTATCTCCAATGAGTGATAAAATTTTGATGTTTCATCACTAACTAGCGACCAATATTTTAAAATTTTATCTCTAAATCTAGCAAGAAAATTTAAATTTTCCATCTTTAGTTATCGACGGAATTTATATCTCCGTCGCCAAATTTGACTAAAGTTATGTTATGACGGAACCATTAACAAATTTAACGAAGAAATTTTAAGTCTGTTATAAAGTTGCGATGGAATTTTAATTCCGTCTCTAATTTTAGAGATGAACATTTAATATTCATCACTAAAATTAGAGATGGAATATTTAATTCCATCGCTAAGTTTAGAACTTAGCGACGACTATTAAATTCCGTTGCTATTATCCAGGGATTATTAATCCGTTGCTAAATGATATCAACGACCCATTGTATAGCGATGGTAATAATCAATTACTATATTTAATTATCTATCAATTAGCGATGGATAATTATATCTCCTAAATGCTTTTTTTCTTATAGTGATTCAGGCAATATACAAATGATATAATTGGTAAAAAAAAATATTCCTTCTAATGTCAACATAACATATTTATCGTTTAGAGGGATCACAATTGCATGTAAAATATATAGTTTGAATAAATATAGTGAATATTAATTTCCTTAGAGGGCCACATGGAATATAATGGGATGAGAGTCAATTATATAATGGAGAACATGTTTTATTACTTTGGTATTTCATGTCCTGTCTGGAAAATAGCTAACAGAAAGGGTCAAAATTAATTTTTAAAATAAATAAATATCTTAAATAATTGCCATTGGAAATAATAATAATAATAATATCAAAATGAAATCCTCTTGCATTTTACTTGATAAGCACTCTCTGTCTGAAGAACATAAACAAATGGCACAATGACAAACTTATTAATTTAAGCTATAATTAATTAAGGATAATATAATTAAGTTTATAATATAATTAATTAAGCTTAGAATATAATCTATGATTATATATTGTTGGTCTTATGATCTATATTATAAAATTTTACTTAGCTTTTGTAATACAGATTATATTATTATAATTTTAAAACAGCACTAAATAAAGTAATTTATCTTGTAATGTAATTAATTAATTTTGATTATATTACAAGACGTCTGATTATCCCTAATCAAATATAGTCTTGGTGGTAATCGTAAAACCTAAATATATGTATTATAAAAAAAATGTGGCGTGAGAATTTTCACATAAGACATGCGTACGACGATTAAACTATTAGATATTATAATTGGGTCGGCACGTAAAAGTCACCATGATTCCTGAGTTTACTCGTTGGATAATATATGAGGTTGAACCGTCTATCTCGAGATTAATCATCAGCTCACAAGAATTAGATACTCGATTAAAAAAACAAATGGCACAAGTGCACATAAACAAAAATTATATAGGATAATGTTACAAAACAAGTGAACAAATTAAAGTAAACTTGATCAGCATTACAAAACTTGGTTAGGGTTGACAATGGGCTAAGTGGCATGCATTTTTGATGAGTGTTATATTATCACATTTAAAATTTTGTTAAAATGCCGTTTTGTTATTAAAAAATATTTAAATATAAAATTATAGTTTGACTTTAGACGAGTTAAGTTCAAGGTGTCCAATAACTTGGTTGGTAAACGCCGTCGAATATATATATACATAGGTCTTGCATTAACTCTTTAAACTTTCGTAGGTCTTCTCATTTAATTTAATTAGTTAACTAGAAGTGCTTTGATGGGGCAGTACGGGGGAGGTTTCGACGGAATGCAATACAACGACGAAGGCAATATGGAGGCGGCGTCGGCGCCGAAGGTTCCTCCGCCCAATTACTACGCCGGCGGAGACAAAGAAGGAGCTCCGGCGATTCTGAATATCATCGCTCTCGTCATCCGCGGCGCCGCCATCTTGTTGACGTTGATATCGACGGCGGTGATGGGCGCCGCCAAGCAGACGGTCACGATAAACGCTGTCTACGGCGACGTAGAAATAAAGTCCACCCAATCCGCCGCCTTCGTGTAAGTTTCTCAAATCACATTTTACCCCTTGCATCTTAAATTACATTTTCCAAATGAACCTTAAAATATTCAAATTTACTTGTTGCGTGCAGATACTTCTTGGTGATCAACCCGCTGGTGTTCGCTTACTCGGTGGGCTCGCTGGTGGCGTCGATCCTCCGGCGAGCTGGCGGCGGCGGCTGCTTGAAGTTGCTGTTGGCCATCGGCGATGTGGTGGCGGTGGCGATGCTGTTCTCGGCCAATGGCGCCGCGGTGGCCATCACCGCGTTGCTGGAGAACGGCCAGAAAAGCGAGTTGGGAGGATGGGGAAAGATGTGCTTTGCATACGATGGATTCTGTAGCCGCCTCGTCGCCGCCGTCGTCCTCTCCACCTTGGCGGCCACCCTCTTCGTCCTCCTGGCAATGCTCGGCGCTCTCGCCCTCCATCGATCTAATTAATCAATTACGTAAATCGTTATTGTCTTTTAATTTCATTTTGTTGTTCTTGCTTGAGCAATCTTTATTTAATTATATTAATGTGTGGAAGCAGTGCGGTGATTTTTATTTTTATTAATACATGTTGTAAAATTGGTTTTTTAATCAATAAATTAAAATAGTGATAAGAGAGCTATTTCGTGAATAGATCCTAATAAATTAATTTTTCTAATGAATGAGAAATTAATGTATAATGAAGAGTTGATTGGATATGATCGAACGAATGATTTTACTTATAGACAAGTTAATGTGATTACATTAACTCGAATATGTGTGAATATTATTAATTCACATGAAATCATTAAAAAATATGAAATTAGAATTAATTTTATTAATTTATTATAAAATTGATTGTGATGGTAATATTAATTAATTAATTAATATTTATAATATATTAATTAAATTATTAATTAGATTAATTAATTAATATTATTAATCAATAATAATTGATATGAGTGAAAAACACACCCCATGCTGTTTCACTACTTCAACTTTTGAAAGAAATCTTTATCTTTAGAGAGTAACTCTTCGTCACTATTGATACGCACAGTGAAAGTGAATGCCTCAGTGAAACTTTGACCTTCAATCGACGGCACGTTCGACGTCCGATCGTCGATCGGACACTACCGGCTGCCTTTGGCCGCCGCCCCGAACCAAACTATACCCTGGGGGGCACGGTGAACCCGTCGGGGATCGCCACAATTGCGATCTCGCATCATTGACCGTCGATTTCGATGGGTTCACCGTTGTCGGCGATCCTGACGAGTTCACCGTCCTCCCAAGGTATAGTTTGATTCGGGACGGCAATCAGAGGCCGCCGGTGGTGTCCGATCGACGATCGAACATATACACATTAACTACACGTCATTCACTATAATTTTCACTCTCCCAAATTCACTCTTCAAATCATTATCCAAAAAAAAATATCTCATTCCTTCCATTCAATACACTCAATTTCAAAATTATGAATTCATTTTTTTTATCTCTCCTCTCTTAAGAATTTCAATGCTTTGAAAGTTTGAAAGGACTTAAAATTTAAAGTGCTCATATTTTGGAATGTAAATCATTGTATCTTAGAAACGATTGTCAATAAACAACAAGCACTTAGGTGGGCTAATTATAATATCATCTTAAGGAAAGAAAGTTTAACCTTCACTTCAACCTTAATAATTTTATCCGTAGAGATAAGTTTACTTGAAAAGAGTGTATCAATATCCGAAGAGATAACTTAACGACCGATGAGATTAGGTTAGTAACAATGATACTAAAAATGGTACGTCTATTACTTCTCGATAATCGAAAGAGTGTATCGAGAGTATAAATGGGACAAGGTTCACGTCATATGAAACTCCACTGGTTCAAGTCATCGACTCAAGGGTAAATCTACCATATGAATGGATCCCTAAATTTTTAATAATACACGTACTCTTTATGTTCCAAAGTTAATACTAAAATGACGATTTTGATATCAAATTATTGGAAAGACTTTTATAGTCTAAAGTTGAGCGTTTACCTTTTTTTTTTAATCCTCAAATTTAAAAGTAACAATTTTAATACCGTGCAATGGAGACACTTCAACTATTTTTTTTAAAAATTATAATTGAACATTATAACCTCACCTTTTCAATTAAATAATAGTATTCAAGCTAAAAAAAATTAAAAATAAAAAATCCCTAGGATTTTTTATTTTTAATTTTTTAAAACTTGAACACTATAACCCAATTAGCTAGTAAGCGAAACCTAGACTAAAATAAAAATAAAATGTTAACTTTGGGTCTAAAAAAGTCTTTTCAAAAGTTTGTCATCAAAATCATCCATTTAGTATCAAATTTGGTACCCAAAATGTATTTTCCTCATTATTTATATAGATTTTTTTTCTTAGTATATTTATTATTTGGCTTTATTGGACGACTAAATTTAATTAATTTTTTTTCTTGTCATCTATGCGGTCACCCAATCCTAGATCCGCTCTGTATCGATTTTTCATCAAAATGACTAACTAAGCCCGATTATTGGATCATAGCTGAAGATCCATTACATCCGTCTAAAAATCCTAACAATAAATACCTTCAATTTTTTTTATTTTACATCTTTATTTATTCATCATCAACCATTAACTACCGTCACAATTTAACAAACAATGCTCAATGATTAATTTTAATACAACAATTAATTAATTAGATCTACGTAGGTTGACGGCGCCCAAAACCACCAGCAGCACGTAGGCGGCTGCGGCGACGGTGGAGATCCCGACGGCGACGTTGACTCGGCGGCAGAACCCGCCGTAGACACCGCATATCTTCGTCCAGCCCGCCAGCTTCACCTGCCCGTTCGCCAGCACCACGCTGATCGCGGCCGCCGCCCCGTTCGCCGAGAGCAGCAGCGCCGCCGCCGCCACGTCGCCGACGATCAGCGTCAACTGTACGCCGCTCAGCTCGGCTCTGTTCAGGATCACCGTCGCCAGCGAGGCCACCGAGTAGACGAACACCACCGGGTTCGCCACCAAGAAGAATCTGTTACAATTAATAATACATTATAATAGATACGAAGGATCTTGATTCAACCGTCGGATCTATGCCCTCGGTAAAGCTTGAAAGAACTCGTCTCACACGAAGGCAGAGGAAAAGGTTGACTTTGTCGTGTAGGGTCCATCGTAGACCGTGGCGCCGATGATAGGGTCATAGTTGACGACGTAGGTGATATTCTCCGTCTCCCTGGCAACGCCCATCACCACCGTCGATATGAACGTCAGCACGATGACGAGGCTGCGGAGGACGAGGGCGATCGCGAACAACATTGACGTCGGAGCTCCGGCGGCGACGTACCTGGGAGGAGGACTCGTCATTTGCTTCACCGACGACTCCACGTTGCCAGCGCCGGCGCCGTAATGCACACCGTCGAAACCACCATAAGGTGTGTATTCTGACGACTGATCCACCAACTATGGAGATATGACAGAAGGAGACTTATGGTAAAGTATATTCGATGGCGAGGCACCATCAATTAATATATAGTGGCGGATGCATTGACTTGAGGATAAAATCAAAGTCAACCTTGCATGATCCATGCATGGACTGTCGTTGAGCCTCTCGTTTTCCCCCACTTCACAGGCAACGGCTAGTTTTTTTCATTATTTTCACGAAGAAGAATATCGTGATCTGTATTTGCTCGATTTACCACAGATCTATTTTTAAAAAACAAAAGCTTCTGTGTTTTGCCAAAGTCAACCAGTTGACCCACTGGATGCCAGCTGCTAATTAGGTTCCAGGTAATTAATGCCTATCGTGCATGCGTATCAATGCACCTCGACGTGCGTGAGTTTGTGTAGGAGACAATTAAGAAAATTGTTTAGCCTAAATTAAAATATTTAAGGTTCTTTCCATTTAAATGTTGACGACCATGTTGGGACCAGATTTATATTCTCTCTCTTGTTATAAATTATTTGATTATTGATAATGAAGTAAAAAAGAGTGAGATTTATGATAGTAGAAAGAGGTTTATGATATAGAAAAAGATTTTTAACTTTTTATATGGTAATAATGTGGTGGAGTATAAACCTCTGTAAGATGATTTAAAAATAATTAATTTTGATCATTAATTAACTAGTGATTTAGGTCTATTTCACTTAAATTTCAAATGCTATGCAAGAGATAGCTCTTTGTTAAAAAGCATTATTACTTTAGTTTATTGTAATTAATTATAATCCTACGATCATTCTATTTTATTTTTTTTTATGCTTTACAGCACTCCATGAAACATTCAAAATATTATTCTACATTGGTTGAGCTACGACTCAGCACAACGTGTTGGCCCATGATCCTTAAAAGAAATAATGTGAAGAAAAATAACTAAAGTCTAAAGAAGTAAATTGACTTAGAAATGAAAATAAGACCCCCCTAAAAAAAAAATTAATAGACAATGTGAATTTTCAACGTAAAATTTAATGACGTGTCACTCTAATTGTAACGATCCTCGGCGGGTTTACCGTGCCCCTCGGGTTATAATTTTGTTCGGGACGGTGGTCAGAGGTCGCCGTCGGTGTTCAAGCGGGAATCGAACATGTACATGAAAAATATCACATTATTCATATTGAATTTCATACTATAATTTTACGCTCTCTATCATAACTCCAAAAAAAAAAAAACACTAAACAAAATTTGAGAACTTGATCATTTAAATTATAAACGCTTAGGGTTCATCCTTTTAAATACTATCACAGGTTTCGAGACATCTTTTGTAATTCCAACGCGATATTAATTATAGTTTCAAATAATGATCTTCAATTTTCAAAAATAACTCAGAATATGGTTTCCAAGAATCACTAATTTCCAACATCTCACTCATCAAGATAAATGCGTATATTATTATTGATTAAGATAAATATCTATTTGCAAATTTTTATTTTTAATATTTTTAACAGCGCAAGTGGCCTATAAGAGATAAAATTCTATAATAATCAACCAAAGTGCATTAATTTTGTACCTTATCGGCACGTTTCCCTGTCGTCGCAATTATAACCATAGTCAAAGGCCCCACCGAACCGTGTAAGTATGAAGGAGGTAGTATCTTTTATCCTCTCTTTTTTTTCCAATTAATTTTTATCTTTTTTTATTTTTGTTTTTCTTGATAAATTAATTATTATTTTGATATTTTTATTTCACTTTAATGTTTCACAGGCCCATCTAGGCGTTGCTGCCCTATCACGTATTGTTCACCAATAAATTGTTTTTAAAAAAAAATCTGAAATGCGTGTATTTTTTTTAAATAAATAAATTCTTTGATTGGCTAGGTAGACGGCGGTCCCTTGCTGCTTCAGCTTACCCATCTTTCTTTCTTTCTTTCTTTTCTCGCGGATGCTTTCTTTACTTCCACGGCTTCTACCCGTCGTTTTGTTTCATTTCTTTGGGCCCCGCAAATTATTCACCAATAGCAATTTAGATAAGCATGTGAGAAAGAAATGAAACAAAAACTTCCCGTTGAACAGTGGTTAAACAATTCAAATGACGACAAGGAAATTTCAGTCTGCCCCTTCACACTTTATCAAATTTGTTCTTCGCCTATGGCTTGACAAAGATACCATTTTACCCCTATAGATATCATTGGAAAGCATAAGGAGAGGTTACTAAATAAGGGTGTTATTTATTTATGCACACATACATATATATATATATATATATTCAAATTTGATATATTGAATGAATATAAAATATAAAAAACTTTACGTAAGTCACATATTTATAAATTAAACTTTCTCACAAAAGTTCAATTTATTTAAGGTGGAGTTTGGAACTCTACGTGCGACATTGATATATTTTAATCTATACGAGGGGAAGTGAAAATTTAATGAAATTTAGTGGGGCCAAATTGAAATTTTTGAAAATTAATTTTTCCAGCCTTTTCTTTTTGTCTTCCAATCCAGCGTATAGTTACGAATTTATAAATCTCGTGACAATTGAATACTTTCCCCACCGGCGCGTTCTGCTGCTCCGTCGATCCATGGCGAGCGCTGCTGCACGTGCCGACGAATCCCGCCTAGGGTTCGGAAAGATGGAGTTCGGGTATTGATTCTTCGTTCTTCTTCTTCGATTTAGCTTTGCCCCCTCGTGGCTTTTGATTTTAGTTGATTTGATCGGTTCGATTTATTTTGGGGAAATAATTGATTTCTTGCAGGTGCATCCACTATAAGAGGCGATGCAAGATCCGAGCCCCTTGTTGCAACGAGATTTTCAATTGCCGCCACTGCCACAATGAAACCGCCGTAAAATTCGGCCCTTTGCTTCTTTTTTTTTTTTAAAAAATATATTTTTCTCGATCCGTCCCATGTTGATTTGTTATTATTCGATGACCGCAGAGACACGAGCTTTGCCGTCAGGATGTCCACCAAGTAAGTGTCTATCGTCTTCCCCGGTGTCTATGTTGGATTTTCTGTTTGTTGTTTGAATTTGGATTGTGTTTTGTAGGTTATTTGCTTGCTCTGCGACACCGAACAGCCGGTATGTGATATAGATTTAAAGTTTCTTTTGATTGACGTGAAGAATGGTTTAAGCGCATGCTTGATGCTCTATTTTTGTTCAGGTTGGACAAGTGTGCTCTAACTGCGGGGTCAATATGGGGGAGTATTACTGCGATGTGTGCAAATTCTATGACGATGATGTGAGATTCAATTTTGTTGCGTACTTGCGTCAACATTAAGTGGAAAGCAGCTCAGGTTTGACAATGTATTGCCCTTGTTGTTGTAGGTGAATAAGGGACAATATCACTGCAATGATTGTGGAATCTGCAGGTACTAAATCGTTCTGTAATGTTTTATATTGTTTTGCCCCGTTCTTCTAGTGTGGTTGGTTGATGAAATTTTGTTGAGCAGGGTTGGAGGTAGAGAGAATTTCTTCCACTGCAAGAAGTGTGGTATGCTAGCACCATTTAATATTTTGCAGCTAGCTTATTTCATTGTTTCATCGTAATTAATGGATTAAAAATATGAGTCTTCAGCTCCAGAAAAAATGGAGCTGTATGAAATATGTATTGGTTGGGAATAAAAGTTATAGAACCCTTTTGACCATGAAACCCAAGCCTATTTTTTAATTCTGTTTCTTCTCGGACAGCTATATTGTATTTCAAATTTACAAGAGAAAGGACACTTTTGACATCTGGCTTGATGGCATACATTCCTTCCCTAAAGTCGCTATCATGCTTAATAAAACATGCATCTTGGCTAGATGTGGCTGAGTGGCTCTTCTGGTACTACATATTTTGATTTGAAACTAGATTATTGTGCCTGTGCCAAAATGATTCATTGTCCATTCCTATGTTCTATGCTTACTCTTTCGGAGAGTAGTAGCTAACAACTAGTTCGTTGAGGTACTCTGGAAGAATTTGATTGGAATTTGAATTCACATCCGCTGAGTGAAAACAAAATTCTGAGGCTTACAAAACATATAAAACGGCAGAAAGCGCTTATGAGCTGGTTGTCTAGTTGTTTTGTTGTGCTTCCTTAAGGTTTTTTAGGGGTGCGGAGAACATGAATTACATGAGTTCTACAACAATCAGTAAGAGTTATGTGCAGTACATAACTCATAGACAGCATCTGAGGACTTGTCTCTGGTACATACACATCTTCTGAGTCAAGGTGGGACAATAATTGCATTGAACCAATTGAAAACTTTGCTATATATTATGTAATGTGGCGCACTGCTTCGTACAACTGGATTTAATCTCTTCGCCATAACAATGAGATTATTGGATCAATCTAAGAAAACTATATGCCATTTTGTATCATTCCTTTAGTTACATGTTGTCAAATTAACTAGTTCAGAAATACCAATTCGTACATGCAATTTTGTCTATTTGTTGTATGACCACATACTAATTTTAATGTTTGTGGTAGTGGTTCAGTGATTTTAGTTACAATGTGAGTTCTTTGCCTACTTGCATGAGGTGTTTCCTACTAAGAAGTAAACTGATGCAGGATCTTGCTACTCAACTGAATTACGCAATAATCATTTTTGCATAGAGAATTCAATGAGGCACAATTGTCCCATCTGTTATGAGGTTTGTGAACATGCGGTTTGGGACATACCGATATTGTCACTCAAAAAACCTTAGTTGTGAAATATACGCTACATTTGTTAGTATATTGATAATTGAAGTTGCATTGCAGTATCTTTTTGATTCATTGAAAGAAACAAGAGTTCTAAATTGTGGGCACACCCTTCATAGGGACTGTTATGCTGAGATGTTGACACATAATAAGTATGTCCCTCACCTCTTCTGGTGCCTTACACTCAGTTGCATTCTTTTTAACTAAGTTACTGAATCTGTTTGTTTCTGACATTTCACTAGATACTCCTGTCCAGTATGCTCTAAGTCAGCTTGTGACATGTCACAGTACTGGAGAAAATTAGACGAAGAGGTGCTGATGACATTTGATGTTGTACAAGTTATTCTTCCTACATCCTTTCCACTATCCAAGGGCACCCTATGTTGCATGTAGAATTCACTTAATTTTTCATGATATTTGTTAGTCAAGTTTAAAACTATCTTAAAACATAACATACAAGCAAATGTTTTATTGGATTGATGGTGTTTAATTACCATACTCCATGTGGAAAGCCACAGAAAAAAGGGTCCTAATGGGCATTTCTTCTTGTTCCCGACATTTTAACATATGACTGCTTTGGTTTAATGATTTAGGTAATTAATATTGATTGGGCCCATAGGATTCTCTTCTTGTGCATATACTTATTTGATGGTTTTGATAAATAATGCTTTTTTTGCATCACAAGCTTAAAATGTCTTTACTGGTTCGTTGTATTTTGTGTCTTGCTTAAGATATTATGCATATTACAGCCGGAACAATTTCTACTGCTTTGAGATTTTCTTTTATCTGGGCTTCATCTTTTGCTTGTTATTTTTTTTTTCACTTGTGTACATATCTGGAACAAAAAAATATTTTGTCGATTGATTATTTTTGTCTCCATATTTTTTGTTTTATGGCATAAAAATTATTTGTATATATGTCTCTTGATCTAGAATAAAATCTTCCTATGAGCTCTATTAGTAACTAGTCCTGTGGAAGTGCACTATACTAACAACGGAGCTTCTCTACATTTTGCAGATAGCAACAACGATAATGCCTGACGAGTATCGCTACAAGGTTCATTTTAGGATACAATATATCTGCCTCAACATAGTTGAATGTTCCTTTTTGCTATAACTGATAATTCCTTCTTTTTTTTTTGCCACCTTTTGAGGATGCCTACGGTGTATCCATAGATTCCCTACCCCATTCAAGTCAGGTTTTAGGTGTGCTAATAACCAAGTTTGAGTTCAATTTGCATAGTGATGTTATACACACATGTCAATCCTGAGTCTGATTAAAATCACAGATACCTGTACATTAAACTGGGTATCATCGAGTTCGGTTTCGTATTTACATAGATGGACAAAATCATATCTGTAAGAAAATGCTGATACTCAGTGCTCATCTGATTGCGTCTTCCCCTTCATTTTCCACTTATTCTTTCTCACTTTTTTCAACTTCTGCTCTACATTGCTGCTAAGGGGGGAAAAAGCTCGATCCATCCGGCCATATGCTCTCATACTTTCATACCTGTGTTGGATAACACCAACACTTTGATTCAACTTCATCTCATATTTCCAATTTGCAAGCTGTTATAAACTTTGCATTGCATATTTGCGGAAGGTATTGTAAACCTTTGTTAAATTTCTCGACCTGCATAACAATAATATCCACTCCCTTTTTGATTGCAGGTTTGGATTCTTTGCAACGACTGTAACAATGTTTCGGAAGTGCTGTTCCACATCGTAGGACACAAGTGCAACCACTGCAAATCCTACAACACCAGGACAATCTCTACTCCACCTGTTCCTGCTCTGTAGCTTCTGCTTCCTCATCATAATCATGAAGAAATTAAGAACATTTATTGAAGGAATTTTATCCCTTGATACAAATTAGAAGAGGCCCTTCCTTTATTCTGCCTCAGTGCCTCCCCATTGAAAAACTAGTACTGTTTGAATTTGATTCCTTTTTTTTTTTAAAGAAAAAAAGGATCAACTTTGACTTTTCATTACTAATGCAAGTCTCTTTATTTTGCATCTGATTGTATAGGTTGTACTTTTTTTCACCGGAAATTAGTGCTAGGTCATGAAGCGTAAGTGCTAGACCGTGTTTAGTGTGTATTTAAGATTTAAAATTTATAATTTATCTCATATAGAAACTATAGAGTCTTATGATTAATTACTATAATATGTAAAAATTATTAGCTGTTATAATGTATTTACGATGATTTTAAGATTTATGGCTATAACAGTTGAATAATAATTTTTACAATTATTTTAAAATAATTTTGATAAAATTTAAATAATGTTGATTAAGTTGTTAAATAATATTTCACAAACATTAAATAATTTTGGTAAATAATATTTCCATATAATAGTATTGAGAGATATAAATTTTAAATTCTAAACTCATCTGATTGGAGACCTAAATATATTTGAGCTGTATGGGATAGCTTCTGCCTATTGTAATAGTTAATTGATAATTTTTATATGATATAAATTTTAAATTTTAAATGCATTCAAATGAGTAATTTCTATAAATTATAATAATTATTAGATATCTTCTTTCCATTATAATAGTAATTGATAGTCCAACGCCCGAAAATTTTAAAAATTAATTTTAGAAATATCCTAGAATTTATGGATATTTTTATAGAATTTTTTCATGGACAAATAAGGCAAAAATGAATAGAAATAGAATGCACAGTAAAAATATTTAAGTGGAGTTTAACTCCTAGACCTTTAGCATGAGAAGAGAATAGACTTACTAAGTGAGATGATTTATTTTCATTGAAATAAAATAGAGGAAAAGATAAATAAGGTGAAGTTAGTTAAATTTTCCCACAAGTACAAAAGAGAAACTTAAGGGTTTTTAGATTGATTCTTTTCATCATCTTTTCACCGCCGATCTCTCTCTCTCGTGCGACCCTTCCTCTCCCTCTCTCGAGTCTCTCTTCCTCCCTCACTCACGGCAAACCAAAGAGGAGGTCCAAGGGTCTTGTGTTGGGCGAATTCAAGAAGGAGGACACGCTAGAGGATCTTCTCAAGGAGTAGTTCTTCGTTAGAGCCTCTCTGAGACTCTAAGGATCTTCCCTCTCCCTAAACCCTACGCATTAGAGTTGTAAGAACAAACACAGGATGTAAATACCCCTCACCTGCAGTATAAGTAGCTTCGTTCGTATGCATAATCGTCTTAGTTTTATCTATTTGCAAATTTATGCTCATATGTGTAGATTAACTTCCTCTATAGATTTTAAGGGCACCACTAGATAGGTTGGACATGCTTCCCCCTTTAGTTTGGGGTTTAGACGCACCGTCGAGTGCCTAGGGAGTGTCATTAAAAGAAAAGGGGAGTTTTAGACATGCAAGGTGCTCGAGAAAATGTTAAGAAGCTCTAATATAAGTTTTAGCATGTTTATGAAATTAGCTACCCTTACTTAATGTTTATGGACCCTAGTTCATCCATTGGGTGGGCTCCTAGATCGCCCCTAGGCTCTAGATCGCCTAGTAGATGCAAGGTTAAAGAAAAGAATATTTATGAAAGTATTTTACTTTTTATGGCATGTGCTTGGACTCTAGTTCGTCCATGGGTGGGCTCCTAGATCGCCCCTAGGCCCCTAGATTGCCTAGTAGTACCCTAATGGGTTCGGGATTAGCTACCTTGGATCTATTTAGGGATGCGCGCATTAGTAGCACATTGCCGGGCCCACAACAGCATGATTAGTATTTTCACTTACTATATATATACGTTTCAAAAGTTCAGTAATAGCTTTAAGTGAAAACAATTTTAAGATCATGTTTAGTTCAGTTAGATTCTATGAATGTCATGTGAATTTAGTTATAAGAATATGATTTAGTCCATGTGCTTAGTATGATGAGTATGCCATGATATTTGTTTAGATTATATGTTTCAGTAAGAATAAATGATAAGCATGATATATTTTCTTACATGTGTTTTCAAAAGCGTGATTTTCGAAATATGCATTGTTTTGTGAGTAGGATGATACTTACTAAGCTTTATGCTTATAGTTTCATTTTTCCTCATACTGTAGATAAGGGCAAAAGAAAAATAGAGTAGCGGAAGCGGCAGGGATGATGTGAAGTGTGTGATGGTGGAACTTGGAATGAAAAGAACTTTAGGAACTTGCATTATGAGGACGCATTATTAAGAATGTTAAATGAATTAGTTTCTTTGACATGTTTATCATTTTCCGCATCTTAAGTACCTTTGTCATGTTGTTAGCATCACTCTTGATATGAGCCTTGCGAGAATTCTAGTATGAGATTATGTATCATGAGTTGATATCATGCAGTTATGTCATGCCTAGCTTCTACATGTGATATATTGAGTGATACATTTCAAGTGCATGTTAACTAGTAGTAAAATGCATGGTCTAAGACTATAGAACAATTTCTGATATTATAGTGCTACTATTGATGCATCTAGACAGAAACAGTGCTTAGCTTTAGTAGCAAGTTGATACAAAGTTCATGTTTCTAATTTCATGCTTAGAGATGGTTGAAGTATGTCTTATTGTCATGAAAACATGTAGAATATGACCTAGAATCATTGTATACTTGTTAGTAAGCTTAAATATGAGTTTGTAGTGTTTTTGGTACGAAGTAGGTTGACCTTGGCACATTTCTGGAATTTGAAAATTCAGATTTTAGAGCTGTCAGTCGACTGCGACAGCTACCAGTCGACTGGTCGAGGGAACATAAACATTCGGACGAGTGAATCCCAAGTGCAGTCGACTGCACCAGTCGACTGGAAAGATATCAGTCACTGGTGCCAATGTAAAATAGAAAGTGTTGTAGGGTTGCTGGTTAGTGCTTTAGTCATGCAATGCTGAAGTTGGGGGATCAAACCCTGCCAAGCTAATAAAATTAGAACTCTTGTGTGCTTCGATTTCAATTTTGCACGAATGATTTAGCAATTAACTTTTCTAATATGTTTATGATTTACAGCAATATGTTTAAGTTATGAATTGTTAGTTCAGTAAATAACAAAAATTTTAAATTCTCCCAGTTGGTTTAGCATCCAAAAATCAGTCAGCCAGTTAGTAGCGATCCGTCTTAAAATTTAGTACAAGAAGGCGGGTCGTTACATATAGTTATTATAATAATCCTAGATTAAAGATAATTTGAAATAAAATCATTAAAAAACGTCGTTTTATTTTATTTCATTTTTGAAAAAAAAACGTTTTTTTGATGATTGGTAGCATTTGAGGCGTTGCCCATAATATATTATAGTTTACGCTACCTTGTATATTTATTTCAAATCCATGAAACGAAGTCGGATTCTTACTTTTGTGGTAAGAGTCGGGTTTTCTCTCCGTTTTATGAAGTTCAGTCTAATTGACAGATTGACCCATCGCGAGAAAACCGGACCTGTGGGTTCGTCGCTTCCTCTCCTTTGTCGGATTCAAATTTCAAATCTGGAAGCCACCAAGAAGCGGAGAAACTGCGGGGCGAGATTACGGCTCTTCGTCCTCGACGCTTACAATGAAAGACGGCGAATCCAGCGGACGAGGGATAGGGCTTATGGAGATCGGGGCGGAGGCGCCGGAGGGGCTGGGGAGATCCGATATCTTCCACGTCGTCAAGGAGATCCTCGGGTTTGTTCTCTACATCCACCACCAGATCCCCTCGTAAGCTTCCGAAACCCTAAACCCCCTCATTTGTTTGCTTCTTATGGTTCCTTTCGCTTGCAATTTATTTGCCTTCTGGTTGTTGTTAAAAGGGATAGTTCGAACATCTTCTTTGATAGGGATAGCCAGCTAGCCAAGTGTGCAATCGGGTGCAGGATTGTCGAACGTCGTGTATATTTGTGCGGAAATTTCATTGTTTTAATTGACTTCTTGATTGTGATATCGGTTTTGCCGTAGAGGTTGGGGGCCTTTCTTCAATTCAGGATTGAATTCCTTGGAATCTCTTTGGTTTGCGGAGATTTGTTCAGGAAAAGTAGAAATTTGAAAAGCCGAACTGTGTTCCTTACTATGCTGTGTTTGAAGACTAAAGCTAATCACCAACACCGTCCTACCATCCTATGTTACCGGGTTACTGATTTTGTTCTTTTACATAAAACATGAAAATATCATCTAGGTTACAATTGTTGGATTGCAAAGACGCGACTGGGTGGGTGGGGGAGTGCTTCTCAATAAATAGAAAAATTAAACACAAAAATAAATCCAATTTTAGGTGGTTAAGAACCTTTTTCTATTCCACAGCCTATGATAACTTCCAATACCCATCATTTGTCTCCTCTTTGAATTATAGGTTGCTCACTTTAGACCTACAATGCAACAATACTTTTCTTAGATCCAGTAGTGAACGGGTGTAATCAAAACCTCCATGAAACCCTCTTATAGGCTACAAGTCGTGTAGAATCCACCAACTAGCCGACTATTTAGTTATCTTTCAGTTGACTACTTGTTGCCTTCCAGTCCATTGCTCCACTAGCCCTTCAAAGTCAATTGTTGTTATAGTTTTATGCGCATCTTGGGTCATTCAATACCTGTTTAGTATTAATTGACTGTTATTATCATTTTCAGTTGAATAGCAAACATTTTGTTTGTTGGTAACATGAGTCGATTGGTTAGTCGACCACAAATATTCTATTTGCTCGCAATTAACTTGAGTTGACTGGTCAATCGATTACTCTACTAGTTGATTGATATCCTCATCAGTCAACTGCTTCAAACCTTAAATTTATCTAAATCATAACTTTGTAATTTTAGGTTCTTCGATCAAGTACACAATCAGTCGATTGCAAATAACCCCAAATTTGACCAAAACACTATTCCTCTTCACTAGTCAACTGTACTCTATTTCCAACGATATCAAGGTTAAATCTATGTCATGCCAAGACCTCAAATCTATGGAACTTTCTTATGTACCTAGTACACATTGTCATTGACTAATTAGAATTTCTTGTGTCAAGGGACTCCTCATTTTTTTTAATTTTTAATGCCTAGAAACCACTCTGGGACTTCAACTTTGCCTAACATTCAGTCACTTATGACTTATTAGGTCTTTCATCATTATCAAGCATCTAGTCCTCCTCGACCTGTCTGAATTTTTTCATTTGTTTAATATCTGGTCTTCCTGGACCTCTCAAGACTTTCGTTGCTACTAAGTGTCCAATTGTCCACGGGTCTAAACTTCTTTATTTGCTTGAGATCCAATCCTCCTTGGCCGTTAGGACTTCCTTTGCTCGTCAAATGTACATCCAATCAATCTTGACATACTTGATTTTCTTCCAATATCACGTATCCAATCAACCTTAACTTATTTGACACACCATTGATCATCCATCATATTAGTCAAACACAAATATATTGTTCAAACATCGAAATCTAATCTGTACCGTGATTAACATAGAGCAAGGGCTAATTGCACCAATAATGTGCTATTGTGATAAATCATCTAGAAATAAGTCCAAAGATCTCTAACAAAGTTTCACTTTTCTTATTATTGTATAATAGAAACTATACTACTTGACGCGGAGTGTCAATCATAGATGAAGCTAAGGGAGCGTATGTTTTTTCACGTTTTTTTTTATTTTCTAAAAATTCATATTTTTTTATTTCTTGGAAAATAATTTTTAGATATTTTTTAATTTTTCAGAAAATGATTTTTTTTCTAAAAAAATGAATGTGAAAAATGTAAATCAGTATAATTTTCTAGAAAATCATATTTTCTCAAAAAAATAAAAAAAAAATGCTAAAATCAAATGCTGCCTTAACTTTTTTTTTTCTCTAACTCTACACCACTTGACCATACTGATTTCTGCTATTTCGTGTTAGTATACGGACCTCTTAGCATTAGATAAATGATATATTTTTTGTCAGTTTTGCTAAAAGTGAATTTGCAACTTTACGAGACTTAAATTCCTTATCAATTGAACATGAATCAGAAAATTTCTTGAGTTCTCGTTCCTTCAGGATATTGCAGCACATTGAAAATGAGTATGAAGCTCTGAAGGAAGAATATAAAACTTTGGTAGGTGAAAAATTCAGTGTGTGCTGGACAAGTTCTACTGTGGGCAATATATTTCATCTGATGAAGCTTCTTATTCTAGGAAGAGACATGTCTTTCACCAAATGAAACAAAGGCATCTGATAGGCGGAAACATAACCTAAGGAAAAGAGAGATTAAGCAAGGGATCAGGAGGATGGAAAAAGTGACGTGTAAAATTTCTGCTTTACTTTCAGCACTTCAACTGGCTCTAGACGAAATGCCCGACATACAAGAAGTTATTTTGGTTCTTGGAGGAAGTCTTATAAGGCCTCAACATGTGTATCAGCTAGTATTCAATGGAGGAAAACTTGATTTTGGTAGAGCTACCGAATGCACCAAGAGTAAAGTAGCAGATTTCATTGCCAAAAAGGTTGGTCTTTTGTTTAACCATAGCCAGTTGATCATTTGCATTTCACAACTCTGCTAACTTGATTTTCATGACCAGTCTATTAGAGCTTTAATATCAGCTGGTGTAGGAAGCTTTTCTTTAATAGGTTTGTCACTGAATTTGCTTATTTTCTAATCTAATGAAGATAACAGTAGGCACTTCCACTTAGCATCAACTCTGAGTTGTTTGTAGGCCCATCTAAGCTGTTCTTGCTGGTCAGAAGTTACTCAACTTTCATACTGCCACTCCATTTTTTGCCTAAGCGTGATTTCAGATTTAGCAGCAAGGTAACTCAAATCTTATATATTATTGATAGTATGCCATTTGCTTTATCTCCGTCAATTCTGTCTCAGATTGTCAAAACTTTTGACCTCTTTGCATCATTACAGGTAGTACCGCTCAAATTACATATAAAGTGCAAGGTTCCAATACCTCCCACTAGCAGTTCAGACAATACATCACTAGCTTCTATCTCTACATGTCCGAATTCAAATGAAAATGATGTGATGTGGTAAGTAGACCCCATCTTATTAAGCATTGTTTTTTACCTATAGTTACTTGAAGCTTCAATCTCATTTAGTCATCTTTTCCTCGTATTTATAAGATTGGCATCATA
Source organism: Boesenbergia rotunda (assembly GCA_024364735.1). Classification (NCBI taxonomy): domain Eukaryota; kingdom Viridiplantae; phylum Streptophyta; class Magnoliopsida; order Zingiberales; family Zingiberaceae; genus Boesenbergia; species Boesenbergia rotunda. Next base: position 84,871 of record JAGFNQ010006083.1, read on the forward strand.
CTTTTTTATGAAGAGAAACTTGGCCATTAGACGATTGCCGCTAGTGTTAATTCCAATGGAAAAAATGTTAATAGCATTAAAAAGAAATTCAACCCACACCATCTTATTACTTTGTGCTGGTTACGTTTCTTTGCATTCCATTGCAATTTGTTCATCTGCAAGTTGAACTGACAAGTTCATCTATTATAGGTTTCAGTGCAAACATGCTATCAAGGGATTGGCATGCAAGGCTGACTCAGAATGTTAGAAGTTGACTTCCTTTCATAACAGGCACAACTGTATTTTTTTTTCTCTCACTTTCGTGTTGTCTCTGGAGCCTTGGATGAACAGGCATAACAATTCTCTGGTCTCACTGAAGCCAACTTTGTTCATAGCTACATGTTCATTCTGGAAAAAATCATATTTTTTAAATTGAATAACAGAATGAATGATTGATGAGACAAAGAACCAGGATTGCACGGTTTGCATATTAAATTAGGGTGCGCTTGGTTCAAACGGAGAAATGGGAAGGAGAATGGGATTGATTGAGATGGGGAATGGGAATGAGTATGATTGATTATAAAGTGTTGTTTGGTTAGGACTGTGTAATCATTACCATTATCATTGATGGTGTTTGGTTTGCCTATAAAGGAATCAATATTAATATCTCATCTCATTCATTACATATAATATTCTATTAATTAAAAATATAAAATATTATTTTTTACATCATAATTTAAAAAAAATATAAAAATATGTATGCCAAACGGAATGCAAGGCGTGTATACTTGTCTTACCCTACAAAAAATCCACGAGAATTTATCATAGCACAAGCAGAGTTCTTGACTCCAACTTTATCATCATAAAATTTGTAGCAGAAATGCATATATATTTACATTCAGCTGTTTCAGCAATAATTTCAAGGAAGATGAGCAAAAGTTTGTAATACAACTGTTGCATTGTTTGGTATTTGCTTCAGTAATCAATCATCTGTCTGTCGTTGCCACAAGATTTTCACACTGGTTAGCCGCTGACTGAACTAGAAATCACAAAGGATTCACCTACAATTTCACCACTTCCAAACAACACATCTCGAACACTCTGGGGGAAACTCAATAGTCTTTCCCTGTCATCTGGAGGAGCAATCTGTACCCTAGGGGATCTTCCACAATCCTCAACCTGTTCTGGATCAAGAGGAGTACCAAGTGATGCATAATCTGACATAACAACAACATTCCGAACACATCTTTCTCCATGGCGATATGGTTTAGTCGGGAATACATAGAGGTGAACTACTGCAGCAATCCCCATCTGTTATACAAGTGTAGAACTGAGCAACCAATGGAGATAAGAAAACAATCTTAATTTGGTCGAACTTTTGAAACCCCTAATGGCTGTACGGGTGAAATAAAACGACAACTTTGTGGTATAGGTCCAATACTATTTTTTTTCATACAACAATGCATTGATGAAAAATCCAGAGGAAAAATTGAAAGGCAGCAATGCGCTTAGTCTCAAGAATAATTTGGAGGGAAAAAAGAAATAGACAAGGCCAAGCAAGTTATAGCTTTGTATAAGGCCATTGTAACTATGCAAGTGTCATAAACATAATCTGAATGGAAAAACAAACAACACAGAACTGTAGAATCAGAAGACATTAATGAAGCATTATCCTGGAGCTTATCTTGAAACTCCAACTATGTTCTATCTGCTCCTGAGGACCTTAAGAATTAACATTGGGCAAGTAAATATATATCATGTTGGAATTATGCACAAAAGCCAACAAATAAATGTAACATCAACTGTTTTTCAAAATATCAACTGTTTTTCAAAATAACCTGGTTATGGCTATGTAACATCAAATGTATCATGTTGGAATTATGCACAAAAGCCAACAAACAAAAATCAAAAGCTATTGTAAACCATAGAACCCAAACATAGTTCACTGATTGGAAGATGGATGAATAAACCCAAGCACAAAGGACCGTCCCAAATGACTTGGCAACGCGAACATAACCTCAACTTTCGCAGGGTCCTTGTAGCAAATTTCAACTGCTTTACCAATATCCATTTGAGGTATGCCAATGGTAATTAATTCTTCAATAACCTCCTGCATCTTGTCAGCACCTAGGGATTCAGATTTAGATTCCGCAATCAAAGCATTTGTAACAGCAGCATATTGTGATGCCATCTGATCACAAATGGACTCAAATTTGGTACTAAAGTTATCCAACCTTGAATCAATCTTTTGTTGAAATGTTTCTGATTTTTTTTTCTTATGGAAACTTTCCCTTCTTGGTGAGAGTTTCTTTCTTTTCTTGGATGATGTGTTGCATGATGAAGTTGTACGTGATTCTTGTGAGTGAGAGACGACAACAGGTACATCTTCACTGTCTGAGGAAGAACTCACAATCATATTCTTCTGGCAACTAGGATCCATGCTTGCATCAGCTATATCTTCAGCTCCAAGCCCTATCGCTCTATCTTTACCTCACACCATGTCTAGCTTAAGCAAATATGGGAATGTAAAATCTCGCAATCCCGCGGCACTGGGGTGAGTCTATACAAAAGAAATGGGCATAAGGGTAAGAAAAAAAACACATGTAATGTTTAGAAAATGTAAAGATATAAGAGATATAACCACTGAAGTAAATGCTCAATAAATGACCGATGAGAGTTTGGAATCTCTTCCCAAGCACCATTCATCAAACCACTGTTTTTCACAGTTAATCCTATTCTCAACCTCATCCCACTGGCAACCACTTTGCATGCACATCTCGGAAATGAGATTGTACTTGCTTCTAAGATATCTGATGTTTGATTCAATATGAGGAATAACATCTTTGTTGAAATTGGGAATCTTACTCACTATCATTTTACGTAGTTGACCCATGTAATTATTCTTAAATCCAGAGTCTGCTTTCCATAATGGATCGCAAGCTAGCTCTTGGAGTGCGTCAACCAAAGCCTCAACCTCATCGTCGAACCAAAATTGTTTGTTTTTTTCCCGTCCACGAGCAACAGGGTTAGAGGTAGTCATTCTACAAAAATTGACAATGCAAGATGTACAACAGAAATACCATACAATATAAAAAAGAACTTCATTAATATAAGCATACAAAACATGCATACAAAAATTAAGTTATAATCACTTAAATTTTAAACACAAGAAAATCTGAAACACAATAACTTCAAATATGTGTATTAACCATTCAAGTACAAACATAAATTCAAATCACATTCTTGTTGTAATAAACATACAAAACAAGCACTAATTAATATCATTGCCACTGGATCTAGTGGACCATGTGTTATACATATTAGAGGCCAAATTATTTCTAAATTCAAGTCATTCATTACTTGAATTAATTTGTGTAATATGCTCTACTTTGTCATCATCACTTCCCTCATCCCTGTCCTCTTCTTCTTCTTCCACGACTGACTCTTGTGGATCGAAACTCATAAACTTGCGAATTAAGTTGTGCAAAAGACAACATGTCATTATGATGCGAACTTGGATTTGAATGGAAAAAAACGAAGGAGATGCAAGAATCTTCCATCTTTCTTTCAACAACCTGAAGCATCTTTCTATAACATTTCTAGCTTTGGAATGCTTCATGTTGAAGTATTCCTCTGGGGTCTTTGGTCGATAACCATCAAATTCTTTGAGGTGATATCATTGTCCTCGATAGGGAACAAGAAATCCTTTCGCATTGCAATATCCAGAGTCAACCAAGTAATAACAACCTTCATAGTTGAAAAATAAATACAAATTCAGGAGCATGAAAAAAATAAAAATGAAAATTTCGTCGTTAACTAGATATTGCATCATCACTTACCTAGAGGGACTCTTAGACCATTAGGTCTTGAGATCGCATCGCGAAGCACGCGACCATCATGCGCTGAACCCTCCCATCCAGGCAATACATATATAAATTGCATCTTTGGACAACACGCGCCTAATACATTTGTTGAAATACAACATTTTCTCGTGCGATACCGAGATTTATTCTCATTAGGAGGTGTAACTTTAATTAACGTTCCATCTAATGCTCCTAAGCAACCCTACAAATTGAAGGAGTATGTGATTAGCATCTATAGTCAACACTACATGAAACATCTGCTCCAATTTTTATGTATTAGAATATTAAAATGTTTAATGACATCAAAGTACCTAAAAATATTTCTATTTCTCATCCTGACAATCCTGAGAGATAGGTTCTGGCTTCTTCAGTAAAATTTGATGTAATTTCAAAGTTGCATGAAGAACGGCATGAAATTGCCGACTCACGGTTTCTGTACTACGATAAAAAAGTAGAGAAATTGTCCTACTTTTTTTGGATTGGGCCAAGATATATATGAACATTGCTACAACTTCCTCTATTGATGTGTTCCTAGTGGACCTCAAACCTCGAATATCTCTTACCATATCACACAATACTCTAAAGGTTGCCCTATCCATTCGATTAGTTTTCGCCATTGTTTGGTGATAGGATGGCGAGCCATTTTATCTACATTGAAAAAAATTAAGAAAAATTGATAAAAATCAGAAAGTAGTGCAAACACCATTAGGAGTAAGCAAATTGGTCACCATTTTAAAAAACAAAAATAAAAACAATCTAGTAGCATCCTATGTTGCAAATATGAAAACTCTATGGAACACTGGTTCCACCTCACAGAACAAAAGGATCTTATGATCACTAGAAATCATTGAGAAAGATGGCCATAACTGAATATGGTCTTAACTTAATATTGAACGTCCAAAATAATCAACAAAAGTAGAAGACAAAACGTATGTGTTTACATAGCACTGTTTAATCCAAGAAGACAGAGCCAACAACTCTTTATATAATGTCATGGCACGTACACTTTAGGAAGGTAAAATGCAGAAACTTGAAAAGCTCAAGTACTTGAAAGCCAGTACATAATTGAAGACTAACATAATGTATACGTAGTATGAAAAAATTATTTTTCTACCCAAGTTAGAAAACTTGTCTAGCATAAGATAGCTAAACTAACGATTCTGTTATCATCATAATTAAATGGATAATGTAAAGCCTTCTTTGCTTGAGGATTCATGATAATTGTCTTGCCTATATTGCCATGGAAAAACCATTCCACAAATAATCCTGAGTAAACGGGTGGATACAACTTTAAATCCATACTTTAATTCACACGGACCCAAAAAAATTATTCAATTGGGAAAGGTAAACCATGATACCTAAAGCCACAGCGTGGCACCCTGCAGCAAATTAGTTTGGCTAATGGTTTCCTTCACATTACTTTGCGATGAAACTCAACCAGACCCAAACAAGGAAACCGGAAATGAAGATAATTTTAGGGCAGAAACAGAGGTGATGGGCATAAACGAAAATACAATTTTAGGACAGTAAAGAACTCAAAATCTGCGTTTCTGCAGAAATCAACAAAAAAAATCTGTGCAAAATCATCAACAATTTCTTCAGCATCCAGAAAATATTGAAGCAGAAGAAAGGGAAAGGAAACCTCAAAGTGAAGTCAAAGCGATAGCCCAATGACGGCGGTGGTCGAAGCGACTTTCTCGTGGTGATGCCGTTCTTCGAACTTCTCCTTTAAAACTCTATTTTTGCAGAAATCATTTGAGACGATCTGTGATTTAGGGCAGAAATCTTGATGGCGCGGATTTATTGAAGAAGACGGAGGTTATGGAGAGAGCAAGAGCTGCGTTCAGGGTGGAGTTACCTGGGATCGGGGCTTTGGAGTTGCTAGCTGGGAGAAAACTTTCACAGGTTTGCTTGGGGAGAACTTTCGCAGGCTAGCTTGCGATTTATCGCGGCGCTTGGGGATTACGTGATTACGCGACGCTTGGGGTTTTTCATTCCCCCCAAATGGGGAGAAATCGATGATTACGTTGAATAGGATAATCAAGTGTTTTTCGTAATTATACCATTGAACCAAACACTCGGATTGATTTCCTTTCCCATTGCAAAGCTCAAATACCACGTACCAAGCGCCTCCTTAGTGTTCTTGTCCATAAGTGAAGGTTTCAAGTGTTTTTTTTTTTACCAATGGTAGAAAATGTTTTGATGCATGGACAACCTTTGACAAATAAATAAATTAGAATTTGAGCAATCGAATTTCTCATCTTGAGGTTTAAAATAAATATTCATCCTCAACAACTAAAAGGAATTTTCCTTAAACTATGGTTCAGAACAGACCAAATAAGTTTGGGAAAAAGAGGCTTCCTTGTTGTATCTCTCAGTTCTAGCCCCTCTCAACATCCAAATCAATAAATAAAACTGCAACAGTTTGCAGCAACTAAATATTTAAAGACTTAAGTCTTATAAAATGGACTGATAATTAATACATTAAATATTATTATTTTAAAATTTAAAAATATAAAACAATTTAAAAATATAAAACTAATATGATCGTCCTCCTCACGCATTAGTGATACATCCGGACTAGTAACCCTTATAATTTATCTCCCTTAATCCTGAGACGGATTAACAGAACACAAAAGCAAACGAATCGTCTTTTACCACCTAAACATTTAAACACTCCAGGTAATAAACTGCCACGTGGAAGACCGTTAAAAAAACCTACCAGATCTTGGCTTCACATGAAATTGGTGCCAACTTGATTGCAGGCAAATTGAAATCTCATAAACTGTTGATAAACAAGTATTCCATTTAAAACAAACCGAGAACTGCTCACAAAAGACTAAATAAACTTGGTAGTAAGAGCTAAACAATAAAATTCATCTGCTTCCTCGTCATAATAATAAATAGTGATTAAGATTCTGCAAGAAAATGGGAAAATAAATTACAAGCTTGTCTGCTGACGAAAAATACCAGCACCTGAATATTCCAATAGATCTGAAGAATTTGTCTCCTTAACTAGGATTAAGAGCATTCAACCTGCATCAGATAACATGAGATCAAAATGATATTTGAATGAATGAAGCAAGGCATAGATACTGCAGATCGACAAAGGTTTTCGGAATGCTACAAAGCAAGATGCTACGGTTTGTTCCTTTGGAGGAACACATTCAGTTGGGCAACAAATAAACATTAGCACCCGAATTCTGAATCTGCACTATGAATTATAAAGTTCATCAGCATAGATAAGTCTTAAATCCTAAATTAGCAAAAACTCATCTCCAATATATTGGTTGCGACCCAAATTAGAAAGATCACAACAAGTACTACAACCAGATGCAAGAAACTTTTGCAACGACCTATTTAACCATCTCTGTTTCAAGACAAGTTCATCTCTTCCTCCCGCCACGTTCCCTTAGAGCAAGTGTCAGTGCTTCGCCAAGGCCAATGTTGTAGTACGCAAGCGTAAGATTGTCCTTGAGAAAACCAGCCCGAGCACTCAGCTTCTGCTTATTAGCAGGAAGCTGAACCTCGGCTGCAATTTTCTCCTTAAGACTGCCAACAGTCTCAGCCAGAGACTGGACTGTGATCTCCAAAAGTTGACCTTTCAAGTTTCCTTCATCCACATTAGGAACCAATACAGAAACTCGGACAGATCCCTGGAAAAAACAATTAGTTACATGACATGTAACAAACAATAGGAAGCAAATTAACACCAAGAAAAGAGATGTTACTGGATGTTGAGCAAGGAACTGATCCTCTGGAATGAGAGAAACATCATCGACTCTTTGCCGTTTTGGTTCAGGTTCATCTGGAAGTGGTGGAGCGTCCTCTGGAGGTGGAGGTGGTGGCATTCCATATGGAGGCGGAGGTGGAGGAACCATCTGCATGTTAGGAGGTGGCATAGGCATTGGAACAAATGGTCGAGGAACCCCCATCGGTGTAAATTGGGATCCAGGAGGGGGAGGTACAGGAAAGCTAGGTGGGTTGACTTGAATTCCTGGTTGCTGGTTAATCATAATGGGCTGCTGTGACGAATTCAGAGGCATAGATGAAGGTGCAGGCCTCACAGAAGGCATCATTGGCATCATGCCAGGTCTTGGAGGAGGGACAACACCACCAGCCGCTCCAGGAACAGAATATGGAACCATGTTCGGTGGAAAACGAGGAATATTTAGTGCCAATCCAGGAGGTGGAGGAAGCGGGCGGACTAACGGCACGCCAGGTCTAGGTGCTGGTGCTGGACCTGGAAGTAACCTCACGTCGCTGTTAGCATCAGTTTGTTCCTCACCAGTAGCACCCTGTGATAAGGCTTGAGTGGCAGTGCGCCCAATACTTCCTGAGTGTCCGTCCCATATGACCTGCTTTGGCTGCTCATCCTTCTTTTTCTCAATTTCTGCTTTAACAGCATTAGATACTTCTTCTTCTGTGGTGCCAAAAATATCAGGGCGAGTTCGTGCAAGCCCGACAATGTTCTTGGAAATCTCATCATCAGGAGCAAGAGTAGTCTCCCGGATTTTAGCCATCATTCTTTCCTTCTGCTCCTTGTATTTGGGATCAATGAGAGAGATGCGCATGTGCTCTGCCATCTCATTGATAGGAATTAGCTCATTGGTGATGGGTGAAATCACAAAGTTTGTTGGATCTCTTTCAGCATGAATCCTCTCCTCAGGCCTCTTCCAGTTCTTCACTATCCGCATTGGAGGCTCAGGTTCATCACTAGGTGCCTTTACTTCACTCCTCTTCTCATCCATGCCATTCTCCTCAAGTCTTGCAGCTCTCATTCCTTCCTCGACAAGTAGTACCTCTTCTTCATCCATCTCCATCTCCATCTCTTTGCCTGGTTCAGCTATTTGCATTGGTTCCTCTTCATCCAATGCAGACATCTTGCTCCTCCTTATGACCTGATCCAATGTCATTGGCATGGGAAGCTCTTCTTCCTCGTCATCAGCAAACTCAATGGTTTCGACCACAACAAAATCATGCCAATCAATCATCGCCATCTGCATCCTCTCCTGCTCGATCTCATCCTCAGCCAAAAGCCTAGCTTGTTCTTGAGACCGCTCCCATTCCAAACGGTGCAAACATCTCTCGAGCACTGTTGTCCTATCCCTGATGCTTTTATGCAGCTTTTCTGTCAGCCCTGTTGGAGGCATCAGCACCTTGGAGTATGCATCCGTCAAAGTCGTGAAGAACGTGAACATGCTGTGCGTTGGCTTCAAGAAGTGGAATTGAGGGTTGCTCATCTCACGGTTTGAAAGATTGGTCAGGAAGTTCTTCCCATTGCGTGCAACAAACTGTGCAGTGAGCTTAATGATGTCCAATTCCTCACCAGTGATTCCTTCAGGGAGCCGAACTGTGTATTGTTCAGCCTCAGGTGGCTCAAGGACCTTCTTTGTTGGAATCCTGAACTGAGCAGCAGGGTCAACCTTAGCTGCTGCCTCATCGGATGGTGCAGTTGCAGATGTAGGGGCAATCGAGCCATCAGAAGGCAAAGAAGCAGAATCCGTCGCTTGAGAGGCGTCTCCCGTGGGCAACTGAGGGGCACTCTGAAGCAAGGCACGTTGCTCTGAAACTTTATGCTGATAGTATGCATGATAAGGATCCGAAGAAGTCAAAAAATTGAACTTGTTGTTCCCCGCATTATGGGCAAGGATTCTCTTTTCGAACTCAGGGCCATTTTTGGCGACGAAAGTTGCAGTCTTATCTATGATCGTTCGAACATCGGGCGGAGGATGGATGATACCGATTGTTCTCGTGTGGGTGGCGACCGGAGCTGGAGGAGGTGGTGGGAGTTCTTTATCATCCTGAGGCTTACTGATAGAGACATCGGCGGAAATCTGGGAAGGAGGAATCGGGCCTAGATCTCCGTCGGCGGGCGGGGCTGGGAGCGGTAGAATCGAGGAAAACATCGCGCTTCCTCTGGTTTATCGTATCCCCGGTGGAATAAGACCTACGGTTAGAACAGCAAAGGAAAAAGGTACAAGGAAACACAAATTAGCACCTTTCTGATAATTTTTTCACCAGGTTTCTCGAATCATAGCTGGATCTACAGATCGTTGGGAAGAAGCTAATAAAGCAGCAAGCGGAACAACTTCGAAGCTGATGGAGAGAAACGAACGAAGACGAAGACGAAGAAGAGAGGATAGATATGTACCGTAGACAAAGGGATTGGCGAGAACGACGAAGGAGAAGATGAGTCCGGCAGCGAACGGCGGACCGTCTGGTACAAAAGGGAACCGGCGACCGGATTAGGGCAAAGCGCTCCGCGACTTTGTTATCGTATTTGGCCCCTTCGAGTTTTCGATATTCCATACATAAATATACACACGCAAGCATTGGAAATTATATTTTGCCCCTCCCACAAATTCATACAGAACACACCCTTTAAGTTTTAAAATTATCAGTCTCTTAAAGCAGCCCCTTGTCTTTATTCTTGTGGTGGTAAGGACGACTCGTTCGTTCCAGCATTCCATCAATCCATCCCATGACCAACACAGAAGCTATCATCAATCTATCCCATGAGGATCCCTTATCTTTATTCTCATGCTGGCAAAAGGCGATTCGCTCGCCCTCAGCGCCCCCGCTAATCTGTCCCAAGTAGGGATGGAAACAGGTCAGGCCAGGCCAGACTTTCACCTTAACAGGCTAGGCCTGTATAATAGCAAACTGGCCTGAGCCTGGCCTGTAGCCTGTTATAGGCTTTATTCTAGGCCTAAGTATGGCCTGTGGCCTGTTTACAAAGCCTATAATTTAATTCAATTATCCAAAATACTTCTAATATATAAAATATAATAATTCAATTTGAATATTCGATTATCCAAAATACCAATTTAACAAATTAGTTTAAAATATCATAAATATATATGTATCTTCAAAAGTAAATATATAAAATATGTATGTTTAAGACTTTGCCCTTAGAGGTCTAAGAATCAAAATTCTATTTTGACAATTTGTATAATGTAATTTTAACATGCCCAAGCCGGCTTGTCAGACCTTATAGACTTTATATTGAGTTTGAACCTGGTCTGATAAGGAAAACAGACTTTTAAAATGACCTGATAATTATTTTATTTTTAAACAGGCCAGGCCACAGGCCGCCTGGCCTATTTCCATCCCTAGTCCCAAGATTAATACGGAGGAGATAAATCACAGAAGCTACTAGCCCGGATGCTGTGGCTATGCATGGGGAGGACGGACACATTGATTTTGCCAAGTTTTGATTCTCAGACCTCATGCTAACAATACCTACATATTAATCATCAGTTTATCCCGTGAAAACTTTCTTATCTTTATTCTTTTCCATTAAAAAGGATGTCAGATACATAGATATTTATAATTTAATTTTTAATTATGATATATTTTATAGATTTTTTTTTAAATGAGAGTCGTAATTATTAAATGTTTTTAAACGGTCTATCAAAAATATTTCTGATGTATCTTAATAATGAGAAATTTCTGTATCATAATTGATCAAAAAATTCCTTTTTCTTTTACCAAAACATGCCATCATATTAATTTATTACCATGACCTAGTCTTATTTTCGATATTCTATCTTATTTTCATAAGATTTAATTGTAAAAAAAAAACTCCTTTAAATTGATAATCAAATCAAATATCCTGCAAATTAATTCACAAATTATATTTTAGAAATTAACATATAAGTCATTTTATAATATTATTTATGGGCAAAAGCCAATTTTAAAGGCCAAAATAATAAAGAAAAGCATCCTTTGTTTTTCATTATCATGAACATTTCATTTTAAAAACAAATATTCAAAAGGTATCCCATGTTCTCAAACTACCCTTGTACAAAAACCAATTGGAGTAATTTTAACTAATATTTGAAAAGTTTTAAACAATACTAAATCAGTTTCGACTATACTTAGTAGTTTTGAGTATGTTAAAGCAGTTTTAACTAAAGTTGCCAAAACAATGATATTTTTGAAATATAGGACGCCTTTTAATGTTTTGCCTAATTAAATTGGGAAGAGATATTCACCTTTTTACCTTGGCAATTATAGGTTTCTCACAAAGTAACCTTTGAAATTGTACACTATCTAAAGGTGTCAATAAATCATAGTAGCATAGGGCATCACACAACTATCCCATGTACTCCAAGGGGACCTCTAAAAATATGTTTACTGCTAAAGACGGCATCTAGGTCTATATATTTTTGCTAAAAGGTAACTTGTTTCGTCCAAAAAAGAAAACATAAGCATTTATAACCCACCCTATTATCATGGATTCACATCATTTCATCCATCAAGATGCAAAATACCAACCGGTCGTGAGGTATTATACATATATATACCCGATAAAACAAAGAAAAATAGTCAAGATCCTAAGTTGTTGTACCATTCCTCGGACTAAAAACCAATGACGAAAATCCAAAGCTAAATCAACAGTCAAACTGTTAATTAATCAACTGGGAGGCTCATGCAATCTGCCATCAGTATCTCTCATTTATTGACGCCATTAATGCATCTCTCAAAGGTTGCTTCTTTTTGTATGACCCTGCAGACTGGAAAAATCCTGTTTGAACGCTATCAGTTTCACGCTCTCCGTCTCTCGTCTCATATACTATATTTGGTTGACCGGAGGAGGTCGTCCATGGCAGCAGGCGTGAGTTCCTTTGCAGAGAGGGAGGAAGGTGAGGGGAAGAGGGAGCTTGTCACCAGGGACTTGCTTGGCGGTGGTGAGGTCTCGCTTAAATCGGCCGAGGTCGACCTCGAGCTCAGAGTTCCTGATGGATGGGAGAGGCGGCTAGACCTAGCGGTAAGTAATCTTATTGGTCCTCAATCTTTTACGTTTGGAATTCACGCAGTTCTTCTTCCTCCTCCCAGCAAGATCGATTTTTTGTCATGAAATAGTTCTTTTTGGATCATTCTAAATGAGAAATACGACAGTGTTATCCTTTTTGTGGTAGTTTATGGCTGATTTCGTTGTCTGAGTTCTACTGCAACTTCAATCTCTCATTGCTAAAAAGTAGTTTTTTCCCCGTTTAGATCCATATAAGAAACTAGGGTTTGCAATAACTTCAATTGCAGTCGGGAAAGACTTACCTCCAGAAGCGCGAACCGCATCCGGCGCATCGCCATCAGCACAACCTCAACCTCGCGCTTCCTCCGCCGTCCTCCGTGGCGCTCTTCCCGGAGGTCAACGCCGGAGTGCCGCCGACCAGGTACCAGAGCGTGTGCACCCTCGAGAAGGTGAGGTCCGCCCTCCAGCGCGCCGGCCACCGCCCCTACGACTCCCCCTTAACTCCTTCCTCGCCGTCGACCGGCGTCGACTTCTCGGCGAAGCGGAGGGAGGCAGGCGATCGGGTACTCGATGAGCTGTCGCCTGCGATCGCCAGGTGCCCGGGTTGCCTACTCTACGTGCTCGTATCGCCGGCAGCGCGGATGTGCCGTAGGTGCGCGGCGCCCCTCGCGGTCGACGGCGAGGCCAACAAGAGACACAAGTTTGACCTGAACTCGCCGAACCATGAACAATAATTATTAGTTAATTAATCAATAAATTGTAAAATTAATCTGCAG
>JAGFNQ010006084.1:0-27717 GCA_024364735.1 Boesenbergia rotunda
TTGAAGAGTATTCTTCTCTCTGATGACATTCCAACTTTTTTTTAAACAAGACGATGTAGTCAAGACCTCAAGATCCTAGGCTGTGCAATTGGAAAATATTTGATGCATAAATATCCAAATCTTGACGAGCATGGTATACCTTCTTCCTTCCTCTTTGTCAGGACAAAGCATGATACTGCATTCATGTGCTTTAAAGCTTTTGATCATATGAGAGCCCAAGCGTATTATATAATGTTACAATGCTGATGGCTTTCCTAGCAAGCAAGACAATAACATTGACAGTCAATGACCCTTCTGATATGAATTCTTTGATTGTCGTATGGATCTTTTAGGTGCTTCGAGTCATTACTGCTCAGCCATCCAACATTTTTCCTTTTTCTTTTACTGCTAAAAGGATACTATCGATGCTTAATAATTCTGGAACAGAGACAGAAAAATGATATCCTGTCATTCAAAAAACGCTGTAACTTCATGGTGCAGGCTACTGCCTTAGATGCGCGCTATCAGCTAGCCGAATCCAGGGACTATGAGGTCAAAGTTGCGTTCCTTCAGCTGGCGGTGTCATCTGGCTGCAAGGAGTACCATGGCGAGGTGGAGAGCACCCTAAAGCAAGTGGGAAGAATGAAGTATCTACGCCCCCTATACACTGCATTAGTTCATGGCACTGGGGAGGAAGAAAAGATGTTGGCTAGAAGAATTTTCGCCGAGGCACGAGACTCGTATCATCCAATAGCTCAAGGTGTGGTGCAAGCCATTTTGGCTAAGCACAGCTAATGAAAGATTGAAGAAAGTAGAAATATCCAATTGACTTGACCAAACTGCTAAGCCTAATTCAACCTGATTAGGGATGGTACTTAATGTTCCGCCTATATCTTTCAGAACTTACAGGCTCGAGGACGCTGCTGCTCTAACAAGTTTGCCAACTTGCTTAACTTATAAATGTTCCAACTTGTATGCATTTAGACATGTTGATGGTATCCTATACACTTTTATGCATTTCAATATGCTGATGATGTCTACATTCTGAGTTTAGGTTCGAAGCCATTGATTTAAAGTATCCATCTTTGCTGGAGTATAAGTTGTGACGAACCTTGATAGCATAGGTTAGCATGATTTGAAGGCCTCAGTGTCTCCTGATAGCCGTGCTGGTACAGTCGGATCAAGAGGTGGTGGTGGTGGTAGCGGCGGATTGGCGGCTTTAGTTGGGGGAAAGCTCGCTTCACAAGAGGTCGGCCAGAGTCGCCTCAAGCTACACGGTATGCAAAAGAGGACTATTCACCTCTTCATGCATACAACCCAAGTGGAAGAAGACGACTATCAATGAATGACTGAAATCCTTGTAGGGGAATGACACTTCATCTCGATTTTCATTTTAGCCAATTCGGAAGCTTGCTTTGTTGGAGTTACCTCTTATCTTCCAATCCATTCATATTCCTATGTTAATAGAGATAGAGAAAAAGATTTTTTTTCCTATTATAAAATGCCTTCAAGGTCATGAGCAAGAAGCGGTGCAATGAGTGTGCATCTAAGAAATGAGTTCATCGGAAGAGACAAGTTATATACAAGGTCTATGTAAGGTCAATGAGAAAGTATTCATCCTGTGTATAAAGTCTCTGTGCAAGGTTCGTCTAGGTGCACAAGAGGAAAAAGGGATTGTTGCAAAGAACATTCAAAATTGGTTCCTCCAATTACAGAAGAGGAATTTGATTTGTGAACTTTGAGAGACGGTTCATTTTTCGTGATCGTTTCTTGCCGACGATAAGTTCTTCGATGCAGCGTTCTTCTCCAATTTCTTCTTCATCACTGTAAGTCTTTTTCGATTCGACAATGATATCAGTGTTTGGTTCTGAAAAGAAGAACCGGATAATAGCGATTTATGATTTTCTGAATAAAATTGTGAGCCTAAGACTATTTCCCATGTTAGCGCGCAGGCAACTACGTTGTGGACAGAGTTGCATCGTGGGTGCACACCTGCGACTACATCCCAAGTGGTCGGCACCACGCTTGTGGTCAGCGAGCGCCGATGATCACTATGGTTGGCGACCTTGGATTCGTCACAACAGTGACTTTTTAATCGATTGATTTTTAGTTTAATCGATTAAGTAATCAATCAGAAAAGAAAAAAATACCAAGTACAGTATGTTATTTTTGTAAATCAAAAAGAGAAAAAAACGCTTGAGGTTTTTTTATACTATGCATATAGTTTTTTTAAAATATTTTCACTACTTTAATTATTTGAGTTTTATTTCTTTTAATTAGTGCATGTGAAAATTATTTGAGCTTGGGATTGAGTTTGATTTAGATTAGGACTTGAATAATTGATTTAATCAGATCATGATCTGATTTAAATCAGTAGTTAGTTTAATCGGATCAGTATAGTTTAATCAAATCATGGTCTGGTTTAAACCATTTGTTGATTTAAATAGATCAGTTTAGTCCAATCATATTGGATTTGGTTCAAACCATTTATTGGTTTAACCAGATCATTTTGGTCCAGTCAGGTCGGATCTAGTTCAAACCATTGATTGGTTTAACTAGATCAATTTGATCCAAAGTATAACTAGTTTAATTGGTTTGAACAATATGTTTGACTTAAACTTAAATGGGCTTCAATTAAACAATAACAATAAGACATCCAATTAGATCAATTCTGATGAGGACAAATGAGTAAACTAATATTTGATATCTAATTTCCAAATCGATAGGTCTAGTGTGTTAGTCAATTAGAGTTCTTTAAATAAAGAAAATTTATTTTTCTTATTTGCTTATGTGTGTTCTATGCATATATGTGAATTGAAATAAATTAGTTTCGTTATTGAATTGCTAGTTTTGTATTGACAATATTATTTTTCAATTCCATATATCAAGGATGATATGCACGATGCCCCCGTCTCGATGTGGGATAGAATGAGCTGAGGGAGACAATTGAGGAGATAGAGTAAAGTCCAGGATAAAATAGATTGTGTTAGCAACTTCACTAGTGTTTGCCCTAGTGGTAGTAACATTAGTTTATCTAGTTCGTTACAGTTTTGTTATTGTTACTATCATTATGTGCGAACAATATTGACTCATTTAGTTTATGAAAGTTATATGATATAGACTATTATTATGTACAAATAGTGTTATTTTATGAAAAAAATGTCATGTTATATGTTAACAAATGATTAGTTCATTTAATGATTAATTCGTTTTTACAAATCATTAGTTCATTTAATGATTAATTCGTTCTTATAAATGATTAGTTCATTTAATGATTAGTTTATTCTTATAAATTACTAGTTCATTCAATGATTAGTTTATGTTCAATACAAATGATTAGTTCATTTGATGAGATGCATATAATAGAATTGATCAATGTTGATTAGATTGGATTATACGAATAATGAGTGGAAACGTAGTTACCACTTAATTTATAATTTAATGTTTAATTATAATGAGTCAATCATTAATAACATGCAAGAAAAATTACACTTAATCAATAAATAATATGTTTATTTATGGTAGATTATGGCAACTAAAACATCATAACTGAACTCAATAAGGGAAAGAAATTATATGAGGATAACTATAAAATATGACATTTCAAGATATAATATATTCTTGAAGAACAATAAGTTCTAGAGGTTGTGAATCAGTTCATGGAAGAACCTGATAATAGTTCAATAATACAGTATAAACTTGATTTTGATGCCTATAAGACATGGAAGAAAAAGGACTCCACTGCTAAGGGTATATCGATTAGTTCAATGATAGATGACCTGGTATTTGAGTATGAGCCATTACCATCAGCTCATGCAGTCTGGGTAGCCCTGAGAGAGAAATATAGTGGATTTAGTTTTAGCAAGCATCGTCAATTAACAATCAAGTTTGACAGTTGTAAAAAGCATCGGAATGTTACCAAAGCCCAACATATGAGGGAAATAGAGAATATGATCTGGGAGCTTAAGGCTGCTGGTCATGAGTTGACCAATGAATAATAGGTTTAGGCAGTTATCCGTTCCCTTCCTAATTCTTTGGAAACGATGAAACAAAACCTTACTCATAGTGAAAATATCAAGACATTCACAATGTCTCACATCATGTTGAATTGGAGGCGGAAAAAATAGAATCCGCAAAAATTTCTGAACAAGCTTTTGTAGTTGAATGTTCTGGATCCAAGAATAAGAAAAGATGGTTCAAGAAAGGAAAAGGAAAAGAAGTTGTTGCTGCTACTGGGCAAGACCCAAACAAGAATAAGTTTCATGAGCATTATGTTGCAAGACCCAATGAATAATAGGTTCGGCTAGTTATCCGTTCCCTTCCTAATTCTTCGGAAACGATAAAACAAAACCTTACTCATAGTGAAAATATCAAGACTTTCACTAATGTCTCACGTCATATTGAATTGGAGGTGGAAAAAATAGAATCCGCAAAGATTTCTGAACAAGCTTTTGTAGCTGAAGGTTCTGGATCCAAGAATAAGAAAAGATGATTTAAGAAAGGAAAAGAAAAAGAAATTGCTGCTGCTGCTAGGCAAGACCTAAACAAGAATAAGTTTCATGAGCATTATGTTGCTAGCTCAGTGTTGTTAGCTGATTCCCATTCTTTATGGATTATAAATTCAAGAGCAACGAACCATATGACTCATGATCGAGCTACATATGAGGAGTACCGTTGGGTACCAGCTGGCAACAAATGGGCATATATAGGAAACAATCCAATGATTGAAGTCAAAAGGAGTTGACGCTTGCAAACTCAACCATCATGGTGGGCGTACCTTATTTCTACATAATGTCCTGTATGTTCTTGAGATTCAATGGGATCTGGTTTTCATTCATAATCTTCTTGATTTGGGTTATTGTATAAATTTTTACCATCATTGTGTGGAACTAAAATTATTCTGTGTTAATATGATATAGTTATGTATCAAATGGTTTTATGGTTCTTGACATAAAACTAGATGTTAATTATGGAAATAGTGGTTGTTTTTTAAATATTGCTCTTACTAACGATGTTGATGACAATGATAAAGTTTGGCATGCTAGATTGTAATATATAAGACAAGAAAGAATGAATAGAATAGTCAGAGAGGGTCTGCTCGACACTCATACTAAAGTTGACTTGTCTATATGTGAGTATTGTCTTGCTGAATAAGCAACTAGGGAACCGTTTGGTAAGGCTATTAGGGCTAAATCACCATTCCGATTGATTCATTCGGATATTTGTGGTCCAATTAATGTGAAGACTAGATATGGAAGTTCTTATTTTATTATATTTATTGATGATTTCATATGTTTTGGTCATGTGTATTTGATTTCTCTTCAATCTGAAGTATTAGATTGCTTCAATCGTTATTTGAATGAAGTTAAAGGATAAAACCTTTCATACTGATCTTGGAGGTGAATATTTGTCTGATTAGTTTAAGATAATATGTAATAAGAATGAGATTATTAGATAGTTATATATCTGTGGAACTTCAGAGCAAAATGGAGTTGCTGAAAGAAGAAATCGAACTCTTCTAAAAATGGTTAGGTCAATGATAGATCAAACTGAATGTCTATTTCCTATTAGGGAGATGCATTATTGGCTACATCTTATATACTTAATAGAGTGTCTTCTAAATCTGTTCCATCTACTCCATACGAACATTGAACAGACAGAAAATCAGATTTGAGTAATCTGAGACTATGGGGGTCAGTTGCTTATGCTCATAATAAAACTCACAAATATGAAATTATGATCCAGGAGTAGAAAGTGTATCTTTGTAAGATATTTTGATACCTCTAAAGGTTATGTTTTTATTGATGAGCAACAAGATGGAACCATCTCTAAAATAGAGTCACGAGATGTTACTTTTCTCGAAATTGAGTTCCCAGCAAGAGGTGAAGTTGATAAAACAATTCCTTTATTTGCAATAGAAGAGGAGAATATTATTCTTTTATCAACAAATCATGAATTACAGGGGATATCTGAATCTAGTCAACCTAGTGGGAGTGAGTTAGTTTTTCAACAGTCTAACCTACAAAGAAGTAAACGTCAGATTATTTCTTAGAGAAGATTTGGCATTGAGAATGAGGCATTGATGATTCTCCCAGTTGACGATAAGGAACCTCGAACAATTTAGGAAGCATTGAAATGCTCAGTTAAGGAGAAATGGAAAGTTGTAATGAATGAGGAAATGAAGTCCATGAGAAAGAATCAAGTTTGGGATTTAGTTGATCTTCCTCCAGGCCGAAGAGCTATTGGGAATAAGTGGATTCTCAAAATTAAGAGGAAAGTGGATGGGTTGATTAATCAGTACAAAGCTCATTTAATTGTAAAAGGATATATCAAAATAGATGATATTGATTTTGAAGAGACATTCTCCCCAATTATGAAGTTTGTGTCAATACGTGTCATCCTAACTACAGTAACACATTTTAACTTAGAATTACATCAAATGGATGTAAAAATGACTTTTCTTAATGGTAATCTTGACGATAAAATCTATATGGTGCAGCCAAAAGGTTACATTCCTAAGAGCCAAGAAAACAGAGTATGTAGACTTAAGAAGTCTATGTATGGGTTAAAACAGACGTCAAGACAATAGAACATAAGATTTAATGAAGTCATTTTGTCTTATAAATTCGAAATGACCAATTAGGATCATTGTATTTACCTAAAGAAAGAAAAAGGAAAGTTTGTCATTTTATTAGTATATGTTGATGATATGTTAATAGTTGGAAGTGACTTAAAGTTTGTGATAAAAGCCAAGTTTTGGCTTTAATCATAATTTGACATAATAGATATGGGAGAACGTGATTGATCAAAAAGGCTTTTGGATTTATCCCAAGAAACTTACATTACTAAGATGCTACAACACTTCAATATGTTAGATTGTAATATTAAACAAACACCTACAACGAAAGGTATTATTTTGGGCAAAGGTATGCCTCCCAAGATTTTTGAAGAGACAACCAAAATAAAGAAAAAAAATCATATATCAGTGTCATTGGTAGTTTAATGTACACTATGTTGTGTACTTGTTCTGATATAAGCTATGTTGTATGCTTAGTTGGTTGTTTCCAATTAAATCCAGGATTGAGACATTGGAAAGCGGTGAAAAAGATCAAAGCTGAGCCTGAAGGACTATATAGATGCATATTAGGCAAGGAACCTTGATAACAGAAAATTCACATCTAATTATATCTTTTTGCTGAATGGTGGTGTCATCTCATGAAACAACAAGAAACAGACTTGTGTAGCACTGTCGAATAGGTTGTGTAGTCCTGTCGAAACAGGCTTGCGTAGCGTTGTCGACAATAAAAGATGAGTATGTGGCTTGTGCAGTTGCTACACAAGAAGTTATCTGGTTAAGAAAGTTCTTGATACATCTAAGGATTGCTTAGAATAGTGGGAGACTTGTTATAGTGTATTGTGATAATCAAACTACTATAATTTTTTTTAAGGATCGCAAATATCACAGAAAAGGCAAGCATATGGGATACTGTTGACAAGAAAAGGATAAATCTTGAATATATCCCTATTTATGTTATGCTTGCAGATCATTTTACTAAGTCATTGACTAAAGAGTCATTTCAAGAACATGTGAAGTCTTTGAGACTTTTTAAAATGTAACATAATTGGTTATTTGAAATATCATGATCTATTCAACGTAAATGACTTTGTTACATTTGGATAAAAGTCTCGGTGAGCATGTTGGCAGGTTGAGATTGGTCTACTCATATAGATAATCATCTCTATTTATTAAGTATAAATAGAGGTAAAACTGTTACTTATGAAACAACTTATGTAGCTGTGAATAGAGACATACTCATAAGATAAAGTCACCTTGATAATTATTTCAAGATGAGATCATTTGTGTAATGATCGGAGTAAATGAACCCACCATTTACTAAACCTGTTAGAGGCCAGATTGGAATTTGTAAGTTAAATTCAGATTAGATATTAGGTATGTCTAGATCAAAATCTATATGATGTTAAATATTTGAGAAAAACATGCACTCTTTTTGATAAAGAGGAAAACATCATAGCATGTGATTCATTCCACTGTGCTATAGCGACAATAAGGGTAGTAAGAGAATGGATCCCTGCTTCTCTATTATGTGAGACCCTTAAGATTATAAGTTAATCTCAATCTTACCCTATGCGACTATTTAACTTTCTACTTGAAGTTCTAATTAATGTTTGCTACTTTAGTGTGTATCCTATTGACTATAGATGATTCAGTCTATGGAGTATAACTAGGAAAGCAACTGATTAGAATGAATAGATTCTAGCTAAAAAAGAAAATTAAAATTGATTTATATCTGTGGTACTTATTCACTAATCGACCAGTTATATTTTTTGTTAAATACTTAAAAATGTAATTATGAATAAATGTATTGATTAGAGATGTTGAGCATGCTCTTGATATAGTAGTCATATGAGGTATTAGAGATGTTCATATTGATGTAAATGATTTAATCTAGGGTGAAGACAAGTTATTGATATCTCTGATTCGTTCTATAGAGCAGTTAAATTAAGTGTAACAACTTTCTTAGCAGTAATTGCTTAATGTCTTTGTTGTCGCACGAACCATTTTCCCTGAAGTATGAATTGAATGTTCTTATATGACCTTTGTGACTTTCTTACATGGTCTGTGTGATTAGATGACATATATGGATTGACTTGGACGAGTAAGAGATATTGGAGTTATGGGAAGATAAAAAGGGCACCCATTCCTTTTCATCTTCCAACTCATTCATATTCCTCCATTAATGGAGGTGGAGGAAGAGACTTCTTCCTCTTATAACATGCATCCAAGGTCGTGAGAAAGAGGAGGTGCAATGAGTATGCATCCAAGCAATGAGTTGATCGGAAGAGACAAGTTGTGTGCAATGTCTATGTAAGGTCAATAAGAAAGGGTTCATTTTGTGTGTATAAGGTTTCTATGCAAGGTTTGTCCGGGTGCATAGAAGAACAAGGGGTTGTTGTGAAGAACATTCAAGATTAATTCGTCTAATTACAGAAGAGGGATTTGGTTTGTGAACTTTGAGAGACAGTTCAAATTTCATGATCGTTTCTCGCCGACGATAAATTCTTCGATGCAGCGTTCTTCTCCGATTTCTTCTCCATTACTATAAGTCTTTTTCATTTCATATGAATTATTTCTTATAATCAACATGCTTCACAAGAGGTCTCTTCACTTACTAGAGCCCCCTCAAGCCTCACAGTAGGCAAAAGAGGAATATTCCCCTTTCGATACTTAAACCCAAGCGGAAGAAGACGACGTTATGAGCCTTAAGGAATGTGTCATATCCTTACCTGGGGATGAGAAAACGACGTTATGAGCCACAAAGAATGTCTCAAATCTTTACACGGATGACAGATTCTAAATAAATCGAACGTATGAACAAGTTTGATTTTCAATTTAATAAAAACTTATTTATAAATTTTAATACATACAATTAATTAAATAAATAAATTTAAATAACTTTTTAAATTAAATGAATAAGTTTGAATATATATATATATATATATATATATATATATATATATGTTTAATTCATTAATATTTATAAATAATATTTGTGAATAATATTAATCAATAAAACTCTTATGAATATACTAAATAAATAAATAAAGTTTTAAAATGAATAAATAAGTTTGTATTATCAAATTCAATAATTAGTCAAACAAATTTAAAATATATAAAAGTTGTAAATTATCAAATAAATTTGAATTAAAAATTCGTTAATATCTAAATAAATCAAACTCACCACTCTCAAGTTCATTAAAAAGAAACTAAGCTCACTTTGAATTATCATTTAAACAATTTGATTCATTTCATATTCGAATCGATTAGATTACATTATCAAAATTAAACATCATGAAATTTAGCTTCCTTACGTTTATTACCCTCAATGACACTCTCTCTCTATTAGGCCTCCCCTGCTGTGAGCCAGTCGGCTGGTGGAATAGTAATTAAATTTAAAATATATCTAATTAATATTCAGTATAAGTTACTTTCTGTTAGATACGTGGAGCTAAACAAAAAAGTTAAACGACCTCCACTTCAAGGTGTTGGTTGAATCTTTTCAACCAGTTTTCACGTGATCTGGTTGAATCTTTTAAATCAATTTTCACGGAATAGATTGATGGTTAATATATGAATATTATCATCATGAGATCAAGAGGTCAAAATCTGATAAAATTATTCGTCCTCCCCATGTATTAGCCACAATATCCGAGTTAATTGTTCTTGTAATTTATTTTTTTCATGTTAATATTCACGAAGATGCTGAAACTGAAACGAATGAATCACTTTTTATACCATCGTAGTTAAACCTTTACAAGAATCAACGAACAACTCGCCAACAGAAACATAACGAAGACCAGCACGGAAGTCGGAAGGCTCTTCATGGCGCATATCTGACTTTTATTACTCTCGTGGCCAACACCCGCGTTGCTTGCTGGAAGCGCAGGTTAATCCTCATGGACCGGGACTTTATCACCCAAATATTGCTCGGCCTGCTCGCCGTCACGTGCGCTGCTCCTGGCGATCTGTCGCTACATAGCGGACGCATACTCCGCGCGGCAACCTGCAGGTGGAGGCTTGGGCACGGAGGAGACGGCGAGCGGCTCGGAGACGGCGGCGCAAATCATGCTTCCCCCGGCGTGGCGGTACGGGAAGGAGGAGAAGGAGAAGGTAGTGATGGCCGAGCGCACCACTTGCCCGGTGTGCCTGTGCGGGTTCGAGGACGGGGAGGCCATCCGAGTGCTGCCCTACTGCAGCCACTGCTACCACACGGCGTGCCTGGACCCTTGGCTGCATTTGCATTCCAGCTGCCCGGTTTGCCGGCACCAGGTGGTTCCCCTCCACCGGTTGCTGCAGGCGGAGGTCGATCGAGTGCAGAGACTCGTTTGAGCTTCGCGAGATCACTGGAGGGGCAGTCCCTGCATGGGTGGCGCGCGAGTCGCAGTCTGGACGGCGCCACGGGAGGGCTGTCCTGGGCTATAGCCCAGCCCTCGCGTGATGATGACGACGATGATTTCTCATCGATTAAAAATTTAAATTAATATAATAATAATTAAATAATAGATATTGAATTCTAATATGAGATCCTACATTAAAAATTAATTTTTAAATTTTTTTCGTAAATATTTATTTTTAACTATTAATCAAATATAATATTTAATAAATAAATAAATTAAATCACCGAACACGAAATAAAAATATTGATTTAAATTGAATTACAGTCACATAAAATTTATTAAATAGGTGTAAAAATAAGGAGTATGTTCGTTTAAATAAAAATTAATTTGGATTTAATTTGATAAAATTAAGATGAAATTAACTTTAATTGAATTAAATCGTTCAATCAATATAATAGGTGTTAATGAAATTTTTGAAAAAACATATAATCTCTTTTCTTAATTTTCATAATATGCTCTTCCTGTAAGTAGTCTTACTCCGCTATCTCAAGTGTAAGTTTTTATGCGCAACTTCTTCTTTCAATATTCTCCTCCCTCCACATGGATAGATACACATGTATGGCTATCCAGAACTATAATCCAACTTATTATTATTATTATTATTATATATAAATTTTGATAAGTATTGATGGGGCTGAACAATTCATGATTGATACGAAGAATGATAAAGCGGTTTACCAAGTCTGAACATATCCAAGACTATTCTAAAGTTGTAGACTCCCGAGACCTCCTTGGGAAGATAGGCTCCCGAGACTATCTCGGGAGGATGGATCCCCGAGGTCACCCCGGGAAGATAGACGCCCAAGATCATCTCGAGAGGATAAGTCCCCGAGATCACCTAGGGAAGACAGACGTCCGGGACCCTCCAGGACCAAAGGACCCCGAGATCACCTTGGGAGAGCGGAGCCCGAGGATCATCCTATCCGATAGCCCAACATCAAGTAATCATCCCCTTTTTCCGGATCTATAGATAATTATTGTCGATAATTATTGAATAATCATGGCCCGTAATATGCAATCATTAAGGTCTTAATTATCGCAACAGCCTGGATTTAATTACTGCAGTGGCTGTTATAAGGGTTATTCAGTAATCGATAAATGAGGAGACGTGGAGGAGAACGCGAGGGCACGTATATGACCGTTGCCTCAGGTATATAAGGTACTCTAACCCCCCGTAGGTAAGGGGGTTACGCTCATCTTACTAACAACTTTTTCTTAGTTCTTTTCCTGCAATATACTCGAGTGCTGACTTGAGCATCGGAGTGAGCTCCGCCAGAAAACCTCCGACGTGTTCCCATTAACGCTCGTGTTAATCACGCAGGGTGAGATCTCCCTCTCTTTCGTCACCATCCTCGTGGGCAGGACTCTGGTGACTGGTCGTCTGCGTCGATTTCTTCCGGAACAAGTTTGGCGTCGTTTGTGGGAAGAATCATAAATCAAAGCACCAGAAGGAGCACCGATGGCAGAGCCGGAGGGACAACCCATCGTCCTAACGAAAGATGAATTGGATCGCCTAGTGGCCAACGCTGTCAAAGGGGCGCTCGAACAATACCAAATCGAGCAAGTCGCCTCACGATGAGTGGCCTCTGGGCATGGGGAGATCCCCAAGATCTCCACCTCGCATCCCCAACACCGGAGATCTGTCTACCTTCGGTGGGACACGCTGGAGCAATCCTGTTACATCGGTTAGATTCCTTGGGAGACTTAGAGAAGGCCAACTCTGTAGCCTAAAGTGCACTAAGGCAGGAAGAAGGACCAGGGAAGAGAGAGAAACCCAGAGCCTTCCCGAAGGCACCTTCCACTTCCTTCTCCGTGGACATCATGGAAGATCCCATGCCGAAGCAGTTCCGCGGGCCTGGAGTTGCCGACTATAATGGGAAGACGGATCGTGAGGATTATGCTTGCAAGTTCGAGAACGCGACCATTTTGCACTAGTATACAAACGGTGTTAAGTGCCTAGTGTTCTTGAACACTTTGTCAAGAGCCGCTCAGAGGTGGTCCCAAAGACTACCGCAGGGTTCTATAAACTCTTTTTTGGAGTTTAGAACCGCGTTCTTACATCACTTTGCAAGCAGCCGTCGATACCAAAAGACGACGTTGAATCTCTTCGCCCTCAAGTAGAAGGGTAAAGAACCTCTGAAAGATTACATACAGAGGTTCAATCGAGTGGCGCAAGATGTGTCAATCGTGACATCACAGATCCTGGTCAGCGCCTTCACTTATGGTCTCTCCGATGGGGACTTCTTCCGATCATTGGTGAAGAAGTTACCAACTAGCTTCGATGACTTACTGGGGTGCTTAGTCAAGCATGTTAACGTCGAAGAAGTGCAGCGGCCCACCGTAAAAAAATCAGCCGGAGCTCCTACGCCGACCTCGATCCGGTCGGAGAGAAGGGAACCACCAGCACCGGTCTGGGCAAAAGACTCTCGATCACGGAGAGATCACTGGGTTGGACGAGGAGGACTCCCTTCCTGATCGTGGATGCACCCTCATCCTACAACGCTATCCTCGGACGCCCCATGCTCACTGTGTTCCAGGCGGTGGTCTCAGTCTACCACCAAAAGATTAAGGTCCCGGTGGGCGATCAAGTAGTTGAGGTCAAGGGAGACCAGCTGGCTTCCTGACGATGTTTTAGTGGGGAGGTCAGGTCGGAAGCCCACCAAAACATGAAGGCTGACAAAGCTCTGTAAGTTGATCTCACCAACCCTCGAGAGGAGGAAGGACCCAAGGAAGAACAGAGGGCGGTCGAGAGTGAAGAAGTCCAAATGCACCCTCACCAGACGGGGGGAGTTACAAAGATTGTTGCTGACCTCCCACTGAAGTTGAGAAGTCGACTGATCGACTGCTTGCAGAGCCATCGGGATGTGTTCGCTTGGGCTACTGAGGAGATCCAAGGAGTCCCCCCAGCCTTGGCCATGCATCATTTGCATTTGACCCCTGCCGCTCGACCGGTAAAGCAGAGACGAAGGCATTTTGCGCCCGAACAGGACAAGGCTATCAGAGAGGAAGTCGCTAATTTGCTGAAGACTGGTCACATAAGAGAAGTTCAATTCCCAACTTGCTTAGCTAGCGTAGTTCTTGTCCCTAAGCCCGAGGGTAAATGGCGGGTGTGTATTGACTTTCGAAATCTAAATAAAGCCTGCCCTAAAGACTGCAACCCTCTGCCTTGTATAGATAGACTATTAGATTCCACCTTTGGCTGTGAGTTCATTTCTATGCTAGATGCCTACCAGGGGTACCACCAGGTTTCTCTCACGCTTGAAGACCAAGAAAAGGCCAGCTTCGTGACGACAGATGACACATACTGCTATAACATCATATCTTTCGGGTTGCGCAATGCTGGGGTAACCTACCAGCGTATGATAGAGAAAGTCTTCAGGCATTAGATCGGGAGGAGCATTGAAGTCTATGTAGATGGCATCCTGGTCAAGATAGACATGGGTAAAGACATGATAACCAACTTGGAAGAGACCTTCACCACCTTGAGGGCCAACCGGTTGAAGTTGAACCTGACCAAGTGTTTGTTCGGGGTAAAGAGCGGTTGGTTCCTAGGCTACATGGAGACAAAGAGGGGGATCGAGGCCAATTCAGATAAGGTGAAGGTCATCTTTGATATGCCCTCTCCTCGCAACTTCAAGGAGGTAAGAGGTTGAACGGTAAGATTACAGCTTTATCCCGGATCATCTCCAAGTCTGCCGACAAGACCCTGCTCTTCTTCAAGATTTTGAGAAAACTAGTCAAGTTCGACTGGGACGATCAGTGCGAAAAGGCGCTTGCAGATTTGAAAGCTTACCTGGCCGAGCTCCCAATCCTTTACAAGCCAATGGAAGGGGAGACCTTGTTCATCTACTTGTCCACGGCTGAGCAAGTGGTGGGCTCTGCACTTATCCGGGAAGAAGGCACCGTGCAGTACCTGGTCTATTTCTTCGGACACCTCTTGAAGGACACCGAGACACACTACACCATGATGGAAAAGTTGGCCTACACTCTGGTCTTAATTGCTCGGAGACTCAGGCCATATTTCTTAGCACACCCAATTGTGGTTCTCACTAATAGCCCGCTGGGAAGAGTTCTCACCAATCCGGAAGCCTCGGGTCAACTAATCAAGTGGACGGTGGAGCTGAGCGAGTACGAGATTGAGTACCAGCCCCGTACTGCTATCAAGGCACAGGCCCATTCAAATTTCATGCTTGAATTTGTCCCAGAGCCCGAAGTCGAAGGAGTCTGGAAGATCTATGTCGACGGGTCTTCCAACAGCAGACACAGTGGAGTTGGAGTGCATATGGTTTCCCCCCGAGAGAATACATTACATTTATCTATTCGGCTCCACTTCAGAGCCACCAACAATGAGGCTGAATACGAGGCGATCTTAGCAGGATTGCAAGCAACCAAGCATGTGGGAGCCGCTCGGGTCATTGTACATTCGGACTCTCAGCTTGTGGCACAGAAAATAAATGACGGGTCTTCCAACAGCAGGCACAGTGGAGTTGGAGTGCTAATGGTTTCCCCCCGAGGGGATACATTACATTTATCTATTCAGCTCCACTTCAGAGCCACCAACAATGAGGTTGAATACGAGGCGATCTTAGCAGGACTGCAAGCAACCAAGCATGTGGGAGCCACTCGGGTCATTGTACATTCGGACTCTCAGCTTGTGACACAGAAAATAAAGGGCGACTTCGAAATAAAGTGTGAACGCTTGTAGAGGTATGTAGCCCTCTATGAGCAGCTAAAAGCCTCTTTCACGGAAGTTATTCTGCAGATGATCTCCCGGGTAGACAATGTCAAGGCAGATGAGCTAGCCAAGTTGGCTAGCTCCATCTCAACCTGGCAGCTAGGCGAGCTTAGTGCCCCTGAAGAGACTGTAGCTCAGATTGGAGAAGATGCGGAAGGCAATTCCGTAACCGATTGGAGAGATCCATATGTAGAGTTCCTACGCAGCGGGAACGCTCCAGCCATGGATCAAGGAGTCCGATTATTCCGCCGCTGGGCTGTTGGATCGAGAGAAAATGATAGAGGGGGGGGGGTGAATATCGTAACTCGTTTTTCGGAAAGAATTAAGAGCAATTACGCAGCGGAATAAACAAAACACAAAGACACAATCGGTTTTACTTGGTTCGGAGTCGCGGTCGGCTCCTACTCCAAGGCCCACGGTCGTTGACAGTTTACTGCGGGCAATTCTATATGCGCAAAATAGTTTACAGAAAAATGTTACAAGAGTAGTACAGTAAACTTAACAAACAGCTCTTCGTTATCGACGTCCGTGTGGATTGTATTTTGGAGCAGGGGGACGTCGTTGGCGCTTGTATCTCGAGTTGGGAGGTTTCCGGAGCAGAGCACTAGAGCAGAAGAGCGAAATTACGTTGGAAGAAGTGTTGTACGAAGCCTTGGGGTCGAGGGGCTTTTTATAGCCTCTTGGGGCGCCCTGAACGTTGGGGGCGCCCCCCCCCCCCCCCACGTGTCACCCGATCCGAGCAACTCTCGGTCAGCCCTTATCCCACTCGAATAGGGCTGAGGGTTGACTGTGGGGGCGCCCGGGACGCTGGGGGCGCCCTGGTTGACCCTTTCAGCGGGCTTCTCGGCTGGATGAAGTTTATCCTCTTCGTTGGCTTGAGCCCGGGGCGCCCTGAGCACTGGGGGCGCCCGGGAGCACGAGGGCGCCCCGTCCAGCAAGCTTCCGAAGCGAACTCTTGCTTAACTTGTTTTGCCATGACCTTGGGGGCGCCCGGGACACTGGGGGCGCCCTGCTCAGCTACTGCCTCTCTCCTTTGAGGCGTTCTGAGCTGTAGACACTCATTCCTTCGGTCCTGCATCCAGGGTTAGTCCAAAACAACATAGAGCAATCAATTATTAGTTTTATACAGCCTTAGCTGTCTTGGTTTTGACTTTGGGTCTCCAAAATGGAGCCCTAGGTCGAACCGACGCCTACTGTTCCCTCGACGGGGAACGCGTCCTCACCTACTCCTCTCAAGAGAATTTACCTGTTGCCAACCGGCTCATCCGGTTGGACTTTTGCCTAGCGTTCCTTCGCCAGGTCTTAGATACCAAGCTATCCTTCGCCCGGTGCCTAGCAGTCCTTCGCTAGGTCTTCGTATCCTAGCAGCCCTTCGCTAGGTACCTAGCAGTCCTTTGCTAGGTCTTGGATACCAAGCTATCCTTCGCCCGGTGCCTAGCAGTCCTTCGCTAGGACTTCGTATCCTAGCAGCCCTTCGCTAGGTGCCCAGTTGTCCTTCGCCGGGAATTAGGGTTTCAGTGCCTAGCATTCCTTCGCTAGGTGCCTAGCATTCCTTTGCTAGGACTTCAATCTGCACACTCAAGCAGCATGTTAGATAACAAATAAGACTTAACTTTTGAACCCTTTTGCCATTTATCAAAACACAGGTTCAACTTGGGTGCTTTCTGCACCAACAATCTCCCCCTTTTTGATTTATGGCAACCCGATTCAAAAAGTTAAGTTAATCAACGTAGATGATAAACTAGTTTAGTTCCCTCCTCCTGGAAGGAATCTCCCCCTAGGTTTTTCAAAGTTTCGTGGAGCTTGAAAAATTTCTAAGTTAACATGATGGAGTTAATTTTTCAAAACTTAGAAGATTTTTCAAAGGTAAATTTTCCCAAAAAAATTTTATACTTAGAATTTTTTTTTTGAAAAACAACTTAGTGAAAAAAATTTCTAAAACATCTTTTTTGAATTTTTGAAAGTACTTTTAAAAGTTTTCAATCTCTTTAGTACTTCGAAACTTTTTGAGGGAAGTTTAGAAATAAGTACTTAGTGATAGCTTAAGTTTAAGTACTTAGAAAATGCTTTATTTTGAAAATACTTTAGACTAAGTACTTTTTGAAAATCGTTTTGGAAAAGAACAGGTTAAGTACTTTGAAAGAGAAAAAATAGAGTAAGTGTGAGTAAGTACTTTTTGAAGAAAGGATAAAATTTTGAAAAAAAATTTAAGTACTTTTTGAAGAAAGGATAATAAAATTTTGAATTTTTTTTTAAGCTTTAAAAATTTAAAGCTTCTCTCCTTTCCTTTCCTATCTCTCCCCCTTTGCCATATATAAAAAAAAACAATATAGCAAAATAACAAATAACTTACATATAACAGAATAATGTGCTGTACTGAACCAATGCAAGATAAACTGAATCAAACTATTAAATTTTCTCTGTAGGGACCTGTCTAACCCAATTAGCTACTTACTACCTGTTATAAATAGTAGTTTTCGCTAGAGTTAGTCGAGTTAAGTGTTTTGTTCAAGTTAGATTGTCTAAGCTTGACACTTAACTTGATTACTGTATTTAGTTGTATTTAGTGCCCCAATTACTGTAGATGCACTGACTTAAAGCATCTTGAATTAAGGCAAAGACCTAAGCATCTCAACCCTTTTTAGGTTATTAATCAGCAGTATCCTAAGGTGCTTGTGAGATGCTAGCTTCTAGATCTATAGGTGCATGCATTTCTAGGGTTAGGGCCTAGGCTAAGTCCATTTTACGAAAAAGCCCTAGTTTTGAAGGGGGTAGTTTTTGACAATAAAACTAAGTAAAAAAATTTTGAACATTAAGTAAAACAAATTTTTAAACTGTTT
This sequence comes from Boesenbergia rotunda, assembly GCA_024364735.1. Lineage (NCBI taxonomy): Eukaryota > Viridiplantae > Streptophyta > Magnoliopsida > Zingiberales > Zingiberaceae > Boesenbergia > Boesenbergia rotunda. The sequence continues at coordinate 18,532 of JAGFNQ010006084.1, forward strand.
TAAAATTGATTTTTCAAATCACTTAAAGCAGAAAAATATAGTAATCCTATTCTACCAAGCATAATCGTAATAGAGATCAGGTAATCATGAAATAGAAAGTAGTCAACTATATAAGTCAGCTGGTATGAGAGAGAACCAGCATAGTCATACAAGTCAAACATGAGTCAACCCTACTGAGTAGGGGCAGTCAAATAGTCACTAGTACAATGCTAATCAAATCTAGGAGGAGGGACCAGGACGATCAGATGAGCCCGTGTGCCAGGATTGAAATACCGCCATCCTCTCGTGATATCGTGCGTCGCTAGTCTCTCTATCGGCTCTGCGGGCACTCATATACTCAGTGTAATAGCCCTGATTTGCCTCCATTCCTTTAGCATGGTTTGCCTCCACTTCCTCTCGGAGGCTCTGGATCTGTGACTCGAGCCGTGTCACTCTCTCGTAGAGTGTCGGTGGTGGGGGCTCGTCTATGTGCTCACGAACCTCGGCTGCTAGATCTCCGACATCTACCTCAACGTCCTCGTCGGAGTCGATCGGTGGTCCGACTCGCTGGCGTCTCCACGACAAAACCCCGGTAGCCGAGACCTCTATACCAGTTAGGGAGAAGTTCCTATAACCTATCTCATCGAAGTCAGTCAATGTGGCCATCTCACCCTCGGTGATGTTATGGCCGTGATAATGAAGAATGGAAGTGATGATGTGGCAATAGGGGGTGCGTACCCACCCCTGAGTGGTAACACTGGACGCATATAGGATCGTATGAAATATGTGTAGTCCAATGTCAATGTCAAGATGGTGGATCAGTGCATACAGAAGGAAGGTATGAAATGGTCGCATGGTCGCGACGTCCCTAGTGGATAATGGTAAGATGCAGCGGACTAAAACTCTATAAAGAGCATAGTCCTGGACCTGAAGGTCCACAGACTGAAATCGTTTGGCTAGGGGGTTTCTAGCATGCCTATAGAAGTAAGAGTGTAGAGTATCTAGAGTAATATGAGAATAAGGAGCAGCAAAAGAAGGATCCCTAGGAGGATAGCAGCAAAAGGTGGACTAGGAGAGACGTAATCCAAAAAATCGGTTGAGCAAGGAGGGTGTGATTTTCAAGGCTATCCCTTGAACAGTAGTGACAAACATAAGACCATCTTGTCTAACTATGTTATTATAGAATTTTGCACATAAGGAAGTGTTAATTGGATGAGTGCAGAATACGAGGTTGTCGAGTTGGTAAAAGTTTATAACGTTCATTGCCAAGGGACAAGATTGGGTGAAGAATTGTCTATTTAAGTAGCTCGTTTTTATAGGCTTATATGTGGTTCGAGCAAACTTATTACAAAGTTCTAAAGTTGGGAACCTAGGATCGGGACTAGGTTCGGTACAGGAGTTTGCCTGGTTTGTTTGGCGTTTTCTAAGGAATTGCATTAAAGAAAGTATGAAGGAATTGCATTAAAGAAAGTTGAAATTAACTTAAATGCAAATATAATTATACCGGGTGGCGGCTCGGGGAGGCATTGTTGAGGATGAGAGCTTGAGAGAGTTGCAAGGTCTCTTGGAAGGAAGGTAGTTGGAGAGAAGAAGAAGTTTGGGTGTGGAGAGAAAGATGGGGGCATGGAGCCCTTTTATAGGGCATTCCCGGGCGCCCTGGAGTGTGAGGGCGCCCCGGTGAGCGAGGGCGCCCCGGAGGGCGAGGGCGCCCTCCGCAGGGCTGCAGCTGCCTTTTGGCAGCTTTCTGCCTTTGACCGCTTATACGGGGGCGCCCGTGAGGACCCGGGCACCCTGGTCAGCGAGAAGTGGCAAGGTTTCTGTCATTTGGTGAGCTTCGGGGCGCCCGAAAGGGTCTGGGCGCCCTCAATAGCTACTTTTGCAGGTTTTTGTCTTGAAGGATTGAAACGAGAGAGGTGGGGGCGCCCGGAGGGTCATGGGTGCCTTGGTGATAGCTTTTTGCCTAATTTTGTTTTGATGGACTTGTTTGACTACTTTTGACCAGATTTGACCTGTTTGACCAGGTTTGACTGGTTTAACCATGGTTTGACCATCTTGACCATGGTTTGGCTACTTTGACCATAGTTTGACTATTGTTAGGATAATGCCATTCTAAATTAACTGTTTGTATTTAACCAACAATGCAGTTATGAATTTTGATTAAGTTAAGTTTGCCGTCTCACCCAATCTAGGGTTATCAATCATGTTAGCCTTACAGGTTTTGTAAGACAGGTTTTGGTAGGTAATATTATTTTAAAAAAATTAAGATTTATTTTGAAAAACTTAAATTAATTTTGAAAACAATTGAATTTATTTTGAAAAGAATGTTTAAATCTACACGTAGCTGAAAATTTATGTTAGATTTAAATTTTACAAAGAATAATTTGAATTTGAATTTCAGAAATTGGCTTCCAGGTCTTAGTGAGGCACTAGGCCTTCTTTGGCCGTAGCCTTATTGGATCATCAACTCTTTCCTTGACAAAGCCTTTTAATGAAATTTCATTTTCAAAAATTATTATTTGAAAAATTCTGGTCTAACTAGTTTGGGTTTTGGATCGGTAGCTTCGGCTAGTTTTACCAGTCTAAAGAGACCAAGTAGAGTATACTTGACCTTATTAGAATTGGCTTCCCTAACGTACTATCATCTCACCTCCTCCCAATACTATGTTGTCAAATTTCAGTTAAGTTGGTTCAGTCCTTAAACTAATCAGTCCTAAGTCTAAGCATGGTAAATTACAGAAATTAAATAAACAAGCAAACATGCAATTTGAAAACAAAAATTGAATTCTATCTAACAATAAATATAGTTTTTAATTTGGCTCCCCCTGAACTAAAGCCAGGATAATGGTTAGGCAAGATATGAATCTTATCCTTGGGGATCCAATACTGATTTGATTCAGTTTGTTTGTTCAGGCATAGTTTGGATACCCATGCCTGAACTTTAGGTTTGGACTGGTTCAGTACAGCATAATAGGATCTTTGTCTAGATTTGGTTCTATAGCCTAGTCCGGATCGATTTAGAACCTACTTCTGTTTTCCAAGAATCATATCAAGACCCTTGGAACCAGAAGTAAATCGTTCTAATGTTGTTCTAAGGTCCTTAACTTGAGTTTTCAAGGAGGAGTTCTCTTTTTCAAGTTTTTCAACTTGAATAGAGGTTCCTTCTTGAACCTTCTCAGTTAAGGGTCTAGAGTCAGCTCTCTCTTTCAGGAGTTTTACTTCCTGTCGAAGAGATTCGACTCGGAGTTTAGCTTTCGCCAAATCTCAAGAAAGATACGAAATTAACTCATTTAATTGAATTCTTGTAAAATCACTTACAGTTATTTCGCCGTCCTCTGAGAATGTGAGTTTGCCGTCATCCGGCTCCGACTCTGACTCTGTCTCTATTTCTTCTGAGGCGGTTAGTGCGAGCAGGTTCGACTGTGGGACCTCTTCTTCTTCTTCGGAGGAGGACTCGCCGCACGTTGCCTGAAGTGCCTTCTTCTTCCTTGTCTTCTTTGTTTCCTTCAGGTTGGGGCATTCAGTCTTGTAGTGTCCCTTCTTCTTGCACTTGTAGCAGGTTACATTGGGTTTGATCTTTTCATTTGAGGGTTCAGTTGGTTCTTCCTTTCTTCGGCTGACTTTTCTTCTGTTAGTCTGGTTCTTTAGTTCTTTGTAGTAGTCTCGAGCTAGCCGAACCAACTTAGGCCGATTTCCCTCGCTATCTTCTGAGTCTGAATCTGAGTCAGACTCGGGTGCAGGTTGAGGCTTCTTTTTGGTTGTCCTTCCAGTTTTACCTGCAACAAAGGCGATACCTTTCTCGGCCAAATTGCAGTTAGTTTGTTCATGTAATTCAAGTTCAGAAAAAAGTTCATCTAATTTGATTTTGGAAAGATCCCTAGAATCTTTGTAAGCATCTACCATAGATGCCCACAAGGTGTTTCTTGGGAAAGCGTTAAGGGCATACCTTATTATGTCACGGTTTTCTACCTTGTGACCAATGGTGTGTAGACCGTTCATCAGCTCCTGGATTCTGGCGTGGAGCTGAGCTGTTGATTCTCCTTCGTTCATCTTGATGGTGTACAGCTTGTTCAGGAGGAGATCTCTCTTACTGATTCTAGTGTCTGAAGTTCCTTTTTGTAGCTCGATCATTTTGCCCCACAGCTCCTTGGCACTGTTGAATGGACCCACCCGGTTCAGCTCCTCTTTTGTTAGACTGCATTGGAGGGTCTGGGTTGCTTTAGCATCTGCTTCAATTCATCTTTTCAGAGCGGTATCCCACTCAGTGTACGGTTGTGGTAGACTGCATTGGAGGGTCTGGGTTGCTTTAGCATTTGCTTCAATTCGTCTTTTCAGAGAGGTATCCCACTTAGTGTACGGCTGTGGTACTCCTTCAGCGTTCTTTGGAATCTCCAATCCAGACTGGATGATTATCCACATGTCCACATGAGTTTTCAGGTGGACCTCCATTCGACTTTTCCAGTAGGAAAAGTCTTCTCCACTGAAAAGTGGAGGTCTGGCTGTGCTGAATCCTTCTTGCATGACCATTAAGGATTTTATCTGAAAAAGAGAGAAGAGAATGAAAAACTGTCCCAAGACTTGGTCTTGGATTAGTATGCGGGATAAAGAAAATTAAATATCGAGGGGTGTTGCACCGGTCTCGATTAACGAAAGAATTGAAAAAAATAGAAATAATTTTACGAAAATTCAAAAAATTCTCAAACTGGTGGTTGCACCAAATTTGAGCTTCCCCGCTCTGATACCACTTGTTGGATCGAGAGAAAACGATAGAGGGGGGGGGGGTGAATATCGTAACTCGTTTTTCGGAATAAATTAAGAGCAAATACGCAGCGGAATAAACAAAACACAAAGACACAATCGGTTTTACTTGGTTCGGAGTCGCGGTCGGCTCCTACTCCAAGGCCCACGGTCGTTGACCGTTTACTGCGGGCAATTCTATATGCACAAAACAGTTTACAGAAAAATGTTACAAGAGTAGTACAGTAAACTTAACAAACAGCTTTTCGTTACCGACGTCCGTGTGGATTGTATTTTGGAGCAGGGGGACGTCGTCGGCGCTTGTATCTCGAGTTGGGAGGTTCTAGAGCAGAGCGCTGGAGTAGAAGAGCGAAATTGCATTGGAAGAAGTGTTGTACGAAGCCTTGGGGTCGAGGGGCTTTTTATAGCCTCCCGGGGCGCCCTGAACGTTGGGGGCGCCCCCCCCCCCCCCCCCCGGGCCACGTGTCACCCGATCAGAGCAACTCTCGGTCAGCCCTTATCCCACTCGAATAGGGCTGAGGGTTGACTGTGGGGGCGCCCTGGTTGACCCTTTTAGTGGGCTTCTCGGCTGGATGAAGTTTATCCTCTTCGTTGGCTTGAGCCCGGGGCGCCCGGGAGCATGGGCGTGCCCGGGAGCACGAGGGTGCCCCGCCCAGCAAGCTTCCGAAGCGAACTCTTGCTCAACTTGTTTTGCCTTGACCTTGGGGGCGCCCGGGACACTGGGGGCGCCTTGCTCAGCTGCTGCCTCTCTCCTTTGAGGCGTTCTGAGCTGCAGACACTCATTCCTTCGGTCCTGCATCCAGGGTTAGTCCAAAACAACATAGAGCAATCAATTATTAGTTTTATACAGCCTTAGCTGTCTTGGTTCTGACTTTGGATCTTCAAAATGGAGCCCTTGGTCGAACCGACGCCTACTGTTCCCTCGACGGGGAACGCGCCCTCACCTACTCCTCTCAGGAGAATTTACCTGTTGCTAATCGGCTCCTCCGGTTGGACATTTGCCTAGCGTTCCTTCGCCAGGTCTTGAATACCAAGCTGTCCTTCGCCCGGTGCCTAGCAGTCCTTCGCTAGGTCTTCGTATCCTAGCAACCCTTCGCTAGGTGCCTAGCAGTCCTTTGCTAGGTCTTGGATACCAAGCTATCCTTCGCCCGGTACCTAGCAGTCCTTCGCTAGGACTTCGTATCCTAGCAGCCCTTCGCTAGGTGCCCAGCTGTCCTTCGCCGAGACTTAGGGTTTCAGTGCCTAGCATTCCTTCGCTAGGTGCCTAGCATTCCTTTGCTAGGACTTCAATCTGCACACTCAAGCAGCATGTTAGATAACAAATAAGACTTAACTTTTGAACCCTTTTGCCATTTATCAAAACACAGGTTCGACTTGGGTGCTGTCTGCACCAACATGGGCTGTCAGATTCACATTAGTTGGAGGCCTGCCAGAGACATCAACATGTGACTCATCAGTCGACCGAGCTCCTGCGAGTCTCCACAGTGTCCTGCCCCTTCGATCAGTGGGTTATGGACATTGTAGGCTCGTTCCCCATTGGGCCTCAGCATAAGAAGTTCCTGCTAGTTCTCGTGGACTATTTTTTCAAATGGGTGGAAGCTGAGCTCTAGCACACATCATGGAGGTCGTTGTGATGAAGATCCAATGGAAGGATATTGTCTGCAGATACGACATCCCTAACAAGCTAGTGTCGGATAATGGAAGGCAGTTTGCCGGGCGCAAACTCAAAGAATGGTGTGAGGAGCTAGGTACTCGCCAAGCCTTCACGTCAGTCGCGTGCCTGATGGACCCAAAATAGACTGTCACGAATGTGGGTCCTCCAAATTTAGATATTTATAAAATGCTGGAAATCCTTTTTGCAATCAAAAATATGAGAACGTAGTAAAGGGGCCACAGGTCGTATTTTTCTCGGGGCTAGTTGAAGGTTTGTTTGATTCGCGCTTGTATTTAGGTGTCGTTTGTGAATTTCGGGTTTCAAATTAAATCTGGGTTTTGGGTTGCAGTTTGGAAATGAAAACACAAAGAAAAGAGAAGGAAAATAGCCAATGAACTAAACAAGCGGTAACAATGGTTAACTCAATCAATGGAAAACTCAATCAAGGCACTAAAGCAATTTTGAAAACAAACAAATCTGATTTCCATTGCAAAATGCCACTGCAATTTAGATGGAGCTTCAGGATCTACAACATTCAAACCGAAACATCCACTTGATACAAAATGCATGCAACCAACATTTGGTACGCAAAAAGAAAACTTATGTGCCAAGATAAAATTCTAATTCAGAAACAAGTCAAAGGCAATTGAAACTGATTTCCAGCATAACCCAAACTCCAAAAGATCTGTTTACTTCCGATACAAATCAATGCAGGAATTCAATCTTTATAGAATGTGCAGAAATTCAGCAACTTGGTATGCAAACAAGCTGTAGAAAATGCTGAAATTCAGAATCAATGAGAAGCAGAAATATGGATTGCAGGAATTAACCCAATTGTTGTGCAGAATTTGATCCAATGCAGAATTGAAATAAACTTGCTTCATAAACTAATGCAGAAATGCAGTAATTAATTAAACAAGGAACTAACAGATGCAAGCTGACAGTACTTGGCACGAAATTCAGAAGCTACAACTGAAAGTGAACTAACAAACTTAATTCTGGACCTGCTGTAATGGTCACTGATGTGCAGCAATGAGGGTGAAACCGAATGCTAAATTTTGATGCTAAGGCTTTGGAGATGCAACAAGCAACAAAGTAAAAGCAAACAAGAAAGCTGAAGCTAGCTTGATACGCAATTTAGCCTTGGAGAAGAACAAAACTGCTGCAGAAAACTCTAGTTTAGAAATAAGGGTGTGTATGTGCAGAAACTGCAAACTAATTCAGAAAACACTAAGCTCCAGAACTCACAAGCAAACTGAGATCGAATTTACCAAACTAATGTATGAAGCAATTCGGAATTGAACTAAACTAACTGATATGAACTGCAAGAACTAAAAACTGATGCGCAAAGTGAAAGTGCAGAAATCAAATTCTGATACGCAGCTAATAATCTGATACGCAAATGCCGAAACTGTAAAACTAAGTGAAACTAAATTGCTTGTTCACTAAACACACTCATTAGCTAACTAACTTGAAGATTCAAAACTTAATTATGGCAGAAACAATCAGAAAACGAAATTACAGCTAATGAAACAGAATCAGAAACTGCAGAAATGAATTTTAACAATCAGAAACGAAATTACAGCTAATTAACTAAAATTAACCAATGAAACTACTTCTCAATTCCTTCTTCAGCTCAGGTACTCCTTGGTCGTCAAGCAAGGGAGAGCCTCGGACCCGCAAGCTCATCAAATCGATGGTAACAGCCCCTGCGATTCAAAACCAACTCAGATTGCTCAAATCTGAAATTCCCATTCGGTATCCTTCAATTCAGCTGTGTCCGCGATTGATGATGAGTTGGGGATGACCCAAGCAATCTAGGGAACCCCTCCAGAAGCTCGGGTGGATGGAAATGGAGCACAACCGATCCGAAGGCATCAAATGGCAGAGTTGCGGAAACCTCTCAACATCCCTGTTTCTTGGGCAAATTGAGGCTGGAATTTCACCGAGAAGCTTTCCCACTGACCTAGCACATGATCTAAAGGAGAAATCGAGGGGTCGCACCCCTATGGATTGAAGAAAATAGCTCAAGAAATGAAGAACTGAAGAAGAAACCGAAGAATGGCGGAGACGCGACGAGGAGAAAGGCTGTGGAGTTTCTGATTAAATAGCTATCAATGGACGGCCCAGATTGATCGGAGGAAATCCAACGGCTGATCTTGCTCTGATTTGAGCCAAACTTTGAGGATGATGATATGGGGTTAGGATCTGCTTCGTGGTAGCTCGGATCCTCCAGATGTGCAACGGATGGTCCAGATCAACTTAATCTTTGAATGGACGATCTAGAGCCCTCCAAGCTTGATCCAACGGTTGATTTAGCTCTGATTGGGATGAAACCTTCAGATCTTGATCAGAGTGCTTGATCAACCCTATCCCTAGCTCGGATTGCTTCAGATGGTCCCGGATGGCTCAGATCTAGCCGCTCTTGAATCGGACGACCCAGATTTAATCCTAATCTTGATATCTCGATCTGGGTCACTTCCGACTCAAGTTTGACCCAGTATGCCCTAGGTCCAGGATCCTTTCATGCCTACAAAAATATATCAGAAAATTAGTAGCCAAATAATCCCAAAATGTGCAAATTTGCAATTAAGTCAAAATTAAGAGGAAATCCTAAAACCTAGGGTAAAATCATAATTAAGCAAGTAAAACATGGGTCAAACATGGATTTTAGCAATTAAAATAATCAATAAAATGGTATTTATCAGTGCCCTCATGACAATGGCCAAGCCGAAGTCGTTAACCAGGAAATCCTCAGAGGACTCAAGATAAAGCTAGATCATGTCGGTGGTAGCTGG
>JAGFNQ010006084.1:29755-52843 GCA_024364735.1 Boesenbergia rotunda
CACGGTCCCTCGGATGCAACAAGCCACGGCTTGTCTCCTCACACCATTCTTCACCGGACCCGAAGCCTTCCAGCTAAGTCCATGTGTATCCTGCAAACCTGCACACTCAAATACACATATCAAGCACAAGGGTGAACCCAACTTAAACCCTTTACCCAAACATCAAAACACATGGTCACTCTGGACCATAGATTGCCACAACAATCTCCCCCTTTTTGATGTTTGATAATACGTTTAAGTTAGGAAAAAATAAATAGCAAATACGATGCTAATAACCATTTGGACTTACATTGCCAAGGCTTCACCTTGAACTTATACCGCCAATGCATATGCAATGCAAACATGCATGGATCCTATCACAAGGCATCCCCACACCTAACCTCCCCAATGAGTTTAGGACTTTTACCAAAATGGGGTTTTGAAAACGTCTCCAAGGCTCCCCCTACATTGGACTTACAAAGGCTTTTTAAGAACCTTCCCAAGGTTCCCCCATTGCCATAAAAAATGAGCAACAATGCTCCCCCTTTACCTAAGCTCCCCCTTGACCTAGAATTTCTTGCAAATGCGTGTTTGATTTCCTACTTAAACCTAACACTTCTCTCCCTTTGCCACACATCAAAAGGACTCCAACAATTTTCCTCTTATTAGATCCTTTAACTTTTAATGATCATAAACAAAGTATATTGTCCCTCCATAAGATTATATACTTGTTTTACATCATTACGATAATTTTCAACTGCTGAAAAATAGTTTCAGCCTATATTAGTCGACTGCCCTTTGAACCAGTCGACTGGCACCCTGAAAATTTCTTTTTTAGTATTTTGACCCAATTTCAGAAATGCACCATAAATTTCACAAATCTTCAAAAATTCTCAAATTTTGTGGAGAGGTTTGTGGTACCCGTGTCTACTTGAGAAAAATACATTAAAACATGTATCTATCACCAATCCCAAGATTGACACAAAACCCAAAACTTACTAAATGGTGCAATTGAACCTTGACCTAAAGTCCTAGTTTTGACCTCCTCTTTTTTTTTTTTGAAAAAGATCATTCAATATCATCGCAAATTGTCTATCCAAATATACAATAACAAGAATTCAACTTTCTTTAACCTTATCCGAGATTGGTCGGAAAAAAAAGTATATCATCAAAGAGACATTCAATTCCATTTTGCCCTTCTAATGGTTGATTCTTCAACCAGATGGAGATTATGCTGTGCCTGATGGGAAGACAGAAAATATAAATGGTTAGCCACATGTTACAAGTCCTACTCTCAATGCTTTTGCCTTCAGTGAACATCACTGCCAGGATCAAGGTATGCATTATCTATACAGCTGGATCTCTTTCACGTCGAAACTAAGTTGGCACTTGAAGACCATCATTCGTGTCGATGCCTAGAATCCTCCTGAGGTATTCTAGCTGCTTGAAAGATCCTTGAAGTTCCTCCCACTCTTGGAAAGAAAGAGAAACAAGCTTCCAACCAGCAGCAGCAATATATCGGCGCTTCAGTATAGCATGGCCTAAAGGAGTACCTAGGTTTCTGGAAAAATGTGTTGGTCCATCAATCTCAAATGCAAGCTTTCTGTCGACAATTACTGCATCTAGTGTGTATCCATCGACCACATACTCTTTCACCCAGTCAAGACCTGTACTTACGAGAAGCCTAGCAACCTCATTTTGGAATGAGGAAGTAGTTTTCTGAGTGAATCGCTTAGTCTTCCCTGCTCTCGATATTTTCTCCTCTAGATCACTTGATAGTGATAGACCAAGATTTGAATATTGAAGTTTCAGACACTGGTTGGCCAGATGAACCTGTGTAGCAAACATGATATCTTCCCTATATTGTTCTGAGATCTTTCCCTCTTCAAACTTGCTTAAAGAAGTCCAGATACAGGAAAAGAATGGGCGATCCATTCGGTTAAGTACAACATAAGACCAAGCTATATTTCCAAGCTGACCTCTGTTAAATCTCAATGTAGTTGAATCCAGACAATTGCTTACAACACTTTCAGCATGGTCACTTGCCTCAGTCTTGGCATTTAAAATTTCTGGCAGAGGTGAATTTTAAAATTTCTGGCCTAAGTTTTGGCCTCCTCTTGATGTCTCTGTCCATACCAAACCACAATGGATCCCTATCATTTGTTTATATGGCATCTACACATCAAAAACTAATTTCCATGCTCTATGACCCCAATGCCATATTTTCATGCATGAAACTCAAATCCAATGTGCCAAATCCCTGGGATTGAGACTTCAAATTCGTCTCCACATCCTTTGGCACACTCCATGACCCATCTAGATTTTCAAGAGAAATCCTCCCGAGATCTATAGACCATGGGTCCCAACTTGGCTCCTAGAGCTCCCCCTTGAGCTCTTAGCTATAGCCACCCCCTAGGTGACTCGTCTATAAATACAAGGCCGCACCGGTGTACCTCCGGTGACTCTTGGCCTATAATCTTAACTTTCTTAACTTTGGACACCTTGTCCTTGGTTAAGTTCTTCTTTTTCCCTTTAAATGACTTTCCCTTGCCATTCTTAGACTTCTCCTCCTTGCCATAGTTATATGCTACCCTAGCATATTTCTTTTCATTGACATCGGAGAACTTAGATCGGTATCCTATCTCCGATCTATCATTGTTGGGTTTTTGACTACCCAACCCCATACTTAAATTCTTAGATCCAATAGTGAATCTATCAAGGATTTTTTCTAATTTATCAAGGTTTGCCCTTAAAGCATGATTTTCCCTTTCTAGGTTCTCAACCCTAGAATCAACATGTCCACTTTGGACATTAATAGACCTACCCATCTTTCTAGGCATTGTTGGGTCAATCTAAGGTCCGGAGTGACCATATATTTTGATGTTTGGGCAAAGGGTTTAAGTTAGACTTACCCTTGTGTTTTGATATGTGTATTGGAGTGTGCAGGTGTTGCAGAATACACATGGACTTAGCTGGATGACTTCGGGTATGGTGAAGGGTGGCATGGAGGCAAGACGTGGGCTTGTGTGCGCACCTGAGGGACCATGGATAGCATGAACGATGAGCCGAGGGGCGCGGACTTCAAGACATACATGAAGGATGACATGGAGGCAAGTTGGAGGCTTGTGTGTGCATCCGAGGGACGGGAGCCAAAGATGAAGAGAGTGCGAAGGCAACAGTCGAGGCTGTTGGTGAAAAGTCAGCTGAGTTATGAGGGTACGAGTGCTGAGGGAATGTACTCGGGGAAATCCTAGGGGTCGAGTGCTGAGAGAATTATACTCGGGAAGGGAAAAACCTAGGTGGCAGTCGACTGGGCCCCAGGCAATCGACTGATAAGAGTGGCAGAAAGATCAGTCGACTGCTATGGGGGCAGTCGACTGGTCACAGCCAGAATTCAAACGTTGGGGCTTGCAATGGTCGAATTTGAGTGGGGGCAGTCGACTGCCCTTGGAGCAGTCGACTGGTGGCAGCCAAAATAGACTTAAGCTCTATTTAAAAGGGCTTCGTTTTGGCTGGGAGCTTTGACAAATTTGGCTTTGGGTAAAGGCCAAATAGTAGTCTAAGAGCTCAGAGGTGCAGTTAGCATTATAGCAAGGTTTCTCCACCCACAAGGAGCTACACGAGCTAGCCGGAGGGCATCTGGGGAGTGATCCGCCGAAGGATCGAGGGAACGTCCACCTTATGAACTGTCGTAGAGTAGGATCGTCATCTACGAACCACGTAAATAGGTTTGTGTTAGCATTGTTTCATTTATTTTCTTAGTATTTCCGCTTGCGCTTGCTAACGTGATAGGTAGAGAATCGAAAGACGCTATTCACCCCCCCTCTAGCTTGCTTGTCATGATCTAACAAGTGGTATCAGAGCGAATGTCCGCTCTCATTGGAATAATCGCCAAAAGAGCACAAGCTAGAGTAGATGATGATGGAAGACAAGTTGGGTGATGATATCAACACTCCACCTCCATATGATCATGAAGATTTCGACTATTGGAGGACAATAATGAAGACTTGGCTTGGAATGGATTGGGAGTGTATGATGGTAATAGAAGAACCCTTCGAAGTTTCAAAGGACAAGAACGGAAAGAAGCTTCGACCTAGATATTGGGATAAAGAACAACAAAGTCAATCAAAGGCAAATGAAAAGGTAATTTCAATATTAGTGAGTATTTTGCCTAATAATGTTTTGAGTGGTGTAGGTGAGTACAAAAACACATATGAGTTATGGAAAAAGATAGAAGAATGTCATGAGAACCCTACACAAGCTCAAATAGTGGAAGAGCCCAAAGAGATAAGTTCAATGGTCCAAGGTGATCAAGAAGAAAAAGAGTTGTCAACTTCATCAAGTGGAGAGGCACAATCAAGTGGAAGATCTTCCACTTCATCAAGGGAAGAAGAAGAAGCATCCACTTCAAGAATTGAGGGGGAGGAGAGACCCTCATCAATATCGGAGCAAGAAGAAGCTCCTACCTCCGCTAAAGCAAAGTCAAAGGACCACATCATATGCTTTGGATGCAACAAAAAGGGGCACTACAAGGACAAGTGTCCACTAAGTAAAAAGGAGGTAAACCCTAAACCCAAGTCAATTCATTTAAAATCTAATGGAGGTTGTAGGGAAAAGAAGGAGAAAAAGCATATTAGATGCTTTACATGTAGGGAGCTAGGGCACTATCATACCAAGTGTCGGAGAAAAGGAGAGCTCAAGAAGATGAAACATTTGAGAAGATGGGGAAAAAAAGAAAAGAAAAGAAGCTCACATTAAGGGGGATCTCCAAAGGTAAGAGAGGTAATATCTAAGCTTAAGCATGTTTCAAATTCATCTATGTATGCTAGAAATAATGAAAAATGCTTATTTGTGCATAATCATGGATTTAGGTATAATGAAAGGAATAGGGTTAACAAGGTAGAACAAAACCCTAGAAAGATCACGTATCATGATAAATCTTAGACCGCTAGACCTAAGGATCAAGGCATAAATTCCAAGAAGGAGGGACATATGCCTAGAAAGGTGGGTAGGTCTAAGAATGTCCAAGGTGGACATGTGGATTTTAGGGTTAAAAGCCTAGAAAGGGAAAATCAAGCTTTGAGGGCAAGACTTGATAAATTGGAGAAAACCTTAGGAAGATTCATAGTTGGATCTAAGGGTTTAGATATGGTGTTGGGTAGTCTAAAACCCAACAATGATAGATCAGGATTGGGATACCGGTCTAAGGCCTCCAATGCCAATGGAAAGAAATATGCTAGGGTAGCATATAATTATGGCAAGGAGGGGAAGTTCAAAAATGGCAAGAGGGTGTCATTTAAAAGCAAAAGGAAGGACTTAACCAAGGACAAGGTGTCTAAGGTTAAGAAGGTTGAGTTTGTAGGCCAAGAGTCACCGGGGATACACCGGTGTGGTCTAGTGTTTGTTGAGTCACCTAGGGAGGTGGCAAGGGCTAAGAGCTCAAGGGGGAGCTCTAGGAGTCTTTAGGATCCATGGTAAATGGATCTCGGGAAGTGTTTCTCTAGGAGGTCTAGGTGGACCATGTAGTGAGCCAAAAGAGTTGGAGATGGACTTGAGTCTCAATTCTTGGGTTTTGGCACGTTGGATTTGAGTTTCATGCATGGAAATATGACATTGGGGTCATAAAACATGAAAGTTGATTTTTGATGTATAAATGTCATATAAATCAATGCTAGGGATGCATTGTGAATTGGTATGGGCAAAGACATCAAGAGGAAACCAAAACTAGGACTTTAGGTCAAGGTTTAACTGAACTAATTAGGTAGTTTTGAATTTTATGTCAATCTTGGGAATGGTGATAGATATATTTTTGAATGTATTTTTCCCAAGTAGGTATGGGTACCACAAACCTCTCCACAAAATTTGGGAATTTTTGGAGATTTGTGGAATTTCTGGCGCATTTTTGAAGTTGGGTTCAGAAAGTTAAAAATCGGGGTTTCAGAGTACCAGTCGACTGGTAACTAAACTAGTCGACTGGTAAAGGCTGAAAAATGGGTTTCAGCTATTGGAAGGTGCCCAAATGATATGAAACAAGTGTAGAACCTCATGGGGGGGGGGGGTTAGTACACTGTGGTTATAATCAATTAGAGGTTAAATGATCCAATAAGGGGGAAATTATTGGAGTCTTTTTGATGTATGACAAAGGGGGAGAAGTGTTGAATTTAAGAGGGAAACCAAACACGCCTTTGCGGGAAATCCTAGGTCTAGGGGAGCTTAGGTAAAGGGGGAGCATTGTTGCTCCATTCTTGGCGTAAGGGGAACCTTGGAGAGGTTCTTAAAAACCCTTTGTAAGTCCAATGTAGGGGGATGCCATGGGATAGGATCCATGATTGTTTGCATTGCATATGCATGGGCGGTGTAAGTCCAAGGTGGAGCCTTGGCAACGTAAGTCCAAATGGTTGTTAGCATTGTGTTTTTGCAATTTGTTTTCCCTAACTTAAATGGATTGCCAAACATCAAAAAAGATGAGATTGTTGGGTCAATCTATGGTCCGGAGTGATGACAATGTGTTTTGATGTTTGGGCAAAGGATTTAAGTTAGACTTACCCTTGTGTTTTGATATGTGTATTGGAGTGTGCAGGTGTTGCAGGATACACATGGACTCAGCTGAACGACTTTAGGTACGGTGAAGGGTGGCATAGAGGCAAGCCGTGGGCTTGTGTGCGCACCTGAGGGACCATGGATAGCAGGGACAATGAGCCGAGGGGCACAGACTTCGAGGCGTGCGTAAAGGATGGCATGGAGGCAAGCTGGAGGCTTGTGTGTGCATCCGAGGGATGAGAGCCAAAGATGAAGAGGGCGCGAAGGCAATAGTCGAGGCTGCTGGTGAAGAGTCAGCTGAGTTGTGAGAGTACGAGTGCTGAGGGAATGTACTCGCGGAAATCCTAGGAGTCGAGTGCTGAGAGAATTATACTCGGGAAGGGAAAAACCTAGGTGGCAGTCGACTGGGCCCCAGGCAACCGACTGATAAGAGTGGCAGAAAGATCAGTCGACTGCTATGGGGCAGTCGACTGGTAGCAGCCAGAATTCGAACGTTGGGGCTTGCAACGGTCGAGTTTGCGTGGGGGCAGTCGACTGCCCTTGGAGCAGTCGACTAGTGGCGGCCAAAATAGACTTAAGCACTATTTAAAAGGGCTTCATTTTGGCTGGGAGCTTTGACGAATTTGGGTTTGGGTAAATGCCAAATAGTAGTCTAAGAGCTCAGAGATGCAGTTAGGATTATGGCGAGGTTTCTCCACCCACAAGGAGCTACACGAGTTAGCCGGAGAGCATCCAGGGTGTGATCCGCTGAAGGAACGAGGGATTGTTCACCTTACAGACTGCCGTGGAGTAGGAGCTTCATCTTCGAACCACGTAAATAGGTTTGCGTTAGCATTGTTTCATTTGTTTTCTTAGTATTTCCGCTTGCGCTTGCTAACGTGATAGGTAGAGAATTGAAAGATGCTATTCATCGCCCCTCTAGCTTGCCTGTCACGATCTAACACATATGTCTCCCCTTCTTGGGATTTATGCCTTGATCATTAACCACCTTCCTTCCCTTAGGCATGATAGTTTGGGTCTTTCTTGGTCTAGCTTTGGGTATTAATTTCCTAGAATTATCTGTTGATGCAGTCTGACCTTAATTATTGTTTTGGTGTTGACACCGATTTTAGTTTTGGTTAATGAGATGATTGGGATTAAGTCCTGGTCGGGGACTGGGCACAGAGTGGATGAAATCATAGTTTGTGGGGCTAGGTTGATGAAACCCTAGCTTGGAGGGCCAGATCCTAGCTTAGGAAGCTAGGTTGGATGGAATCCTGGCTTGGAGGGCCAGGTTCTAGCTTAGGAAGCTAGGTTGGATGAAATCCTGGGTTGGAGGGCCAGACCCTAGCTTGGAGGGCTAGGTTGATGAAACCCCGGCTTGGAGGGCCAGGTCCTAGCTTGGAGGGCCAGGTCCTAGCTTGGAGGGCTAGGTTGAAGTCCCGGTGAGTGAAACTGGGCACGGAGTCTTGATCCGAGGGACTGAGCACGAGTCAGGGGAGGCTGAGAGCCAGTTCTCTTGACTTAGAGTGGGGTTGTCCTGTTGGGTTCTCCCGGCACAAAACAATAAAAACGCAGCGGAAACAAGAACCCACGAGCGATCCATGTGAAAGAAAAACTCGTACAAAGTTGATCTACATCTACTTCTAAAGAAGATATACCTTCGGAGCGTGCCCTTCACTTATCCCGCTCGTCCAAGGTGCGCCAGATCTCTTGCACGTTCAAGTGTCCGTGCCTCTATTCGTATCCACACGGACACAATCTCTCAGCTTCGGGAGAACTACCTTAGTTGTGCTAGCAACTTGAGGTAGCTCGAAAACACCAAGAACCTTACAATAAGATTTCGGCCAAGAGTGGAGGAGAGGAAGAAGAGAGGAAGGGAAGGGGAAAAGCTAAGGCAAGAAGGAGAGTCCATCCAAAGTCACAAGACCCTCTTTTATAATCATCCCATGAATATGAAGAGGTTTGTGTCTCTTTGACTTCCCAATAAAGAGCACATCTTTTCATGTGACTCTTCATCTTTTCCCATACAAGAAAAGAATCTTTTCATCCAATGAAAAGAGACTTTTCTCTTTCTTCCATGCAACTCCGACCGGGCCTCTCGGTCTTCCGACTCGGTCTCCCGACCAAGTCTCCCGAGTGGCGAGCTCCCGACCCAGTCCGCCGAGCTCCGACCCAGTCCGCCGAGCTCCGACCCGGTCCGCCGAGCTCCGACCCGGTCCGCCGAGCTCCGACTCGGTCCGCCGAGCTCCGACTCGGTCCGCCGAGCTCCGACTCGGCCCGCCGAGCTCCGACTCGGCCCGCCGAGCTCCGACTCGGCCCGCCGAGCTCCGACTCGGCCCGCCGAGCTCCGACTCGGCCCGCCGAGCTCCGACTCGGCCCGCCGAGCTCCGACTCGGCCCGCCGAGCTCCGACTCGGCCCGCCGAGCTCCGACTCGGCCCGCCCAGCTCCGACTCGGTCTCTCTCGAGTTCCCAACTCGAGTCCCCCGAACTGACCTCCCGAGTTCCCAACTCAGGCTCAGGTCTCCCGAGTTCCCAACTCGGGCTCAGATCTCCCGAGTTTCCAACTCGGGCTCAGATCTGCCGATCAACTTTCCCGAAGCATTGTGTCCTTTGTGTGTGACCCAATAGGTTCTCGTGACGTTGGCAATGCGCCTAAACACTTTAGACACATAAACAATGAGCGACATCTAGCAATGCATCATTGCTACCCAAGTGACAAGAAAAGTTGAGATCCGACTAAACCTCCGTGACTATGATAGTGTATGACCTTGTCCTTCTATCCTTGATATCTAGATTGACCAATGAGGCATAGACAGTGTCATCCTCAATCAATCTTGTGTTTCTTGATCCCCGAGTAGACTCACTCAAACAAATGAGCTCAATATCTCATATTGACTCATTTGAGCATGGCCATGCGTTTCAGTAGTCCTACTTGATCAAGGGGCCCACAGATATCACACCTGTCATATGGGAGGGATAGATCCCATCTACATCACTCACATCCCTCCGCATAATTCATTACATACCCAGTGATCGCCTTTATAGTCCTCCCTGTTACGGGTGACGTTTGACGATACCAAAGTACATAACTCCTTATGTAGGGAACCGTAGTGACTTCAGGTCTAAGGACTATTCATACTAATAGTCACATGAGAAAGTCTATGACACTCATATGACAATCTATGAAACTTTCTCATGGCGGGTCATTCAGTACACATTCTCCAATGTATACCCATGTGTCAACTTGATATCACATATCCATGACTTGTGAGATCAAGTCATCAGTTGACCTACATGCTAGTCTCCATGCATCAATATTGTCCCTGAATAATTGATGTTTAACTAGGAATAATTTAGTGCAGTGTTCTTTACATTATCTCACTATCGATTCAACCAATCGATATAATGTAGATAGGAACCTACTACACAAGGACATTATTATACTTAGTTATTCGGCACAGAATACAAAGTAAGTATAATAACCAAACACGCCTTTATTAATAATAGAATATGATACAAAATGCCCCTAGTTAATCATCACATAATTGGCTCTAGGGCTCCTACTATCATGGCCTTGCCTGGATCGGTCTGGTGACCGATCAGGGAAGTTGGCACGAAGTTCCCTCGTGGATCGGTTTGGTGACCGATCCAGCGATGTCTGATCGGTCTGGTGACCGATCAGGGAGCATACAGTGACTTTGGCAAACCTATTGTTCAGCTCTTGATCGGTCTGGTGACCGATTAGGGAGCATACAGTGACTTTGGGAACCTTACTACTCTGCTCCTGATGGGTCTGGTGACCGATCAGGGATACTATTCAGATCGTTTTGGTGAACGATCAAATGTCGCGGGCTTCTCACTATAATCGATCAGGCTCGACCCTGATCGGTCAGGAAGTGTCCTGATCGGTCCCCAGACCGATCAGGCCACAACCTGATCGGTCTGGTGACCGATCAAGGGTGTGGCAGAAAGAAGCTGGAGGAAACCCAGCTGGTGCTGGAACGGTTTGGTGACCGATCACCAGAAAGTCACGATTTTTAGGTTCTCACTGGGGACCGATCAGGCTGGAGCTTGATCGGTCTGAACCCATCCTGATCGGTCTGGTGACTAATCAGGAGTCTCTCTGATCGGTCTGGTGACTGCTCAGTAGCTGACAGCTTTATTTCAAAAGCGGTGTCAGACGTCTGATTGCGTTCTGATTTCCTACTGATTTTCTCTGCTATCACTAATGTAACTTTGATTTCATTTGCTAAGCCTCTGATTAAGTGTGCAGGTGACAGGGATGGATTCAAACACTCAAGGAGGGTTAATGAGAGTCTTTCCTCTGAGCAGGTTTGTTTGTTTCCTCTTCTCAAGTCACAATGGATGGCGTGGGCCGGCAACGGCTGGAAGCAGACGAGCTGACCTGGGATTGGCTGGAGAGTTCAGTGAGTCCAGATGAGGTCAGGATAGCTGAGGTTGTTGCAGAGAAGCTGGTGAGCAGCTGGGAGCTGCAGAGGGTCCTGTGACCTGAGGGTTGGGCAGAGACTTAAGAGCTTGATGGCGATGAAGTCTAAGTATCGAACAGAAACATTTGAGAAGTTGTTGCGACAACTTTGATCCATCTCTTGTGCAAGCAACTGTGAATCATGAGCAACCTTCTGATACTTGTGCACTTGGAAGAAACAAGGAGCTTGGCGAGTCCATCAGCAAGCAGACACGAAGAGCATGGTGTTCTTGAGTGAGATCAGTGCTGAGTGGAGCTCGGTGAGGAGTTCGCTTGTGTTCTTGCTGTCCTAAGTGCTCTGGAAGGTTCCTTCTTGTGTTTCTCTGTACTTAATCTTTCATTCATTTGAAACGTTGTGGAGAGGTTACTCCACCGAGAAGGATGTTGCATTCTATCCGGATTTTCCAGGGCTTGATCTGCCGACGATCAAGGGATCGCCCACCTCACGGGCACGCCAAGGAGTAGGGGCAAGTTATCCCCGAACCTTGTAAATCCTCTTTGTTAGCGTTTTGTGATTGTGCTTAGTCTAGGGTTTAGTTTCTGCATTTCTCTATTTTTATATTGCTTCCGCTGTGCTACTAACCCTAAGTGAAGAATCTGTTAAAAGTCAAGCGATTTTTGTGTCTGGCTACATTCACCCCCCTCTCTAGTGATCCAAGCACCAACAAGTGGTATCAGAGCTTGGGGCTATGTTCAAGCGGCTTAACATCCAAGAGTCATCAACAATGACTTTAAGAGAAGGATTTAGTACCACTCGACCTCCCTTCTTCAATGGATCCGATTTTCAATATTGGAGGTCTTGCATGGAATACTATCTCAAGACCGACATCGGAATGTGGTTCTCGGTGAAGGAAGGCTTCACCCCTCCAAGAGATGCGGAGAGAAAAGAGTTAGAGTCCTCCCGGTGGTCGGCTGAGCAAACCCGAAAAGGTGAAGCCGATGCGAAGGCGGTGGTCACCTTACAATATGGAATGAACAAAGACCAACTAATTAAGGTTGATCCCTTTACAAGCGCAAAAGGTTTGTGGAACAAGCTCATCGAACTCCATGAGGGCACCCGAGACTCGAGAATAGCCAAGAGGGACTTGTTCATCAACTAACTACAAAATCTCTCCATGAAGGAGAGTGAAACGGTAAGTGAGCTTCATAGTAGATTCAAAGAAGTCCTCAACGGTCTTCATTCCATTGACAAAAAGGTCGAGAACCGCGACCTTGTGAGGTATGTGCTAAAAGCTTTTCCAAGAAATGCCTTGTGGTCATCCATGGTGGATGCCTACAAGGTTTCTAAGGATTTATCAATTATAAAATTAAATAATTTATTTTGTGAAATGGAGCTGCATGAAATGGTTAACAAAGGCCCTAAGGAGAAGGGGATTGCACTTGTAGCAGGGGAAAAGACCAAGAAGAAGGAGAAGAAGAAGGAGAAGAAGAAGGAGAAGGAGGTTTCTTCATCTTCATCTTCATCCGAGTCCGAATCCGAGGAGGATGGCAGCGGGTCTTCTTCCTCCGAGATGGCCAACTTTGTAAGGAGAATGATGAGGAAGAGTCGGCACTTTAAGGGTAAAAGTAATCCTAGTGAAGTCAAAATTGATAAGTCTAATATTACGTGTTATGAGTGTAGCAAGAAAGGACACTTCAAGAAGGACTGCCCAAAGCTAAAGAAGAAAGAGGAGAAATCAAAGAAGAAAAAGAAGGCCTTGAAGGCCATATGGGATGAATCATCCTCTAGTTCTTCCAAAGAAGAGAAGGAAGAGAAGAGTACACGCCATGTAGCACTCATGGCTATTGAAGGTGAGGAGAGCAGTGATGAATCCACGGACTCTTCAAACGCGGCTTCATCATCTTCAGATGATGAAGAGGTAATCTCTCCCGAATTAGACAAATGTTATAGAATTATTGCATGTTTAACCGAATTGTTAAAGAAATCAAAAAAATAAGGTTAAATCATTGAAAGTAGAAGTTGAACAATTGAAATTCTCTAGGGATGAGGATGTAGATGATTTGCATGTAGAGATGTTAGAAGATGAAAACAAATCCTTGAAGAGTGAAGTTGAGAGACTCAAGAGTGTTCCTGAGAAATTCTCAACTAGCTCTAAGACTTTAGATATGATTTTGAATGCACAAAGAGTGGTATATAACAAGGCCGGTATTGGTTACTGACCTAAAGAACTATCATTTGTTTCCTTAATGTCTAGGATTGATATTAGACCACTTAAGACTTCTAGGGTTCAAAAGAAAGTGGTCAAGGCATGGGTGCCTAAGTCTTGCATAGTAGGTGTTTTAGGTCCCAATATTTGGGTACCTAAATCTTCTATTTTTCACATTGTGTAGGCTTTGATTGAGGGGGAGCATCTATTAACTTGGTTCGTTGATAGTGGGTGCTCCAAACATATTGTTGGGACCGGGTGCATGTTGACATGGATACGGGTTCGTAATTTTAAAATTTAATTACGTGCAGCGGAAGGTTTAGCATAAACAATTTCTCAAATTATTTTAACCACGTATCTAGCATGCAACCTTATGTTGTGGAGACATGATCATACATTTAAAATTTTGCAGAAAGTAAACTAATTTACTTAATACCTCGCGTAACTCGTAGAAAGGGACGAGATCCAACCGTAGCGTCCCTTGGAAGCTCCGCCTCTATTCGCGTCCACGCCGAGTTTTCTTCGGGATGACTTCGCAAAGCCACGAGTTTCGTGCCGACAAGAACTACTAGATTCTCCAAAGGCACGACAAGAATACCAAGAGAGAGATGAAAAACTAACCACCAAACAAAGAACGGAATCAAGATTCCGGGAGGAAGGAAGGAGTCGCGCCCGCTTCTTCTTCTTCTTCGGCTTCTTCTTGGTGGTGGAAGCTCACGGCAAAGGGGGAGGGCTCTAGGGCCGGCGGCACTAGAAGAGGGAGAGGGAGAGAAGGAGAGGGAGAGAGGCTAGGCAAGAATCAATGATCTCTTGGATTAATTTCCAAGCCTTGCCTTGGTACCTTTATATAGTAGCCTCTTAATCGCCATGTCTCCTCTTAACGGAATAAATTTTTCATAAGAAATTTATTTTATAAATTTTTCTATGAATTATTCCGTTATGCCAAGTTTTTATTATAACTTAATTTATAATAAAAACAACCATGTCTCCCCTTTTATTATGGAAAGAAATTTCTTTATATAAATTTCTTTATCATGGTAAATCAATCCATTATTGATTTTATAAAATAAAATAAACCAATCCATAGTTCATTTTAATTTCCATGAAAAATAAATCCCTTTATATAAATTTCTTTATATAAATTTCTTTATATAATTTTTTTATCCATAATTTTATAAAACAAACCGCGCTCGGTTTATTTTATAAATTTGAACCAAACAATTTGGTTCTTCCCTCTTATTGTGGCCGGCCAAACAAAGAGGGTGGGGACCCTCTTTGGCCGGCCAAACCCAAGCCGAAACCATACGAATTAAACTCATTTAATTCGTCCAATAAGTCTTCAAAAGACTTAGCCATTTTATGCTTCCGATGCGTCTCTGAAAATTCAGATTCGACCTCTTGATCGAAAAATCTAATTTTCAACTCGTTTTAAATCCCTCGGATTACTCGTACTGCGTGTGACTAAATAGGCTTTCGATTTATGTTGGCCGTCTATAATTAACCAATTATAGAACGATCATGAGTGGCACCTAATAGTACATCATGATCCCCAATTAATCGAAAGATCAACGGTTGACCTCAGAAATAATTCTGAAACCCTTCAGCAGCTCTAATGAATCGTGCCTCATTCCTTTCACCATCTTATACCCACTTGGTTCAGGACATGGTCTATGTGTGTCAGTCCCCACTAGGCTGACTACGTCACACCTAGCCCAAGTAACGTTCTCTCGTCCTACGGATTCTAATTACTCTCATGTTTTTGAGAGATTAATACTCGGAACATGTGATGCTCTAGCCAGAGGCTTCGAGTAACAATCCGACGATAGGCCTTGGGTATACATCTCCTTGCAAGGAGTGGTGAATCCTTTGTAGGCTGTTCAAACATCTTCGGGCACTTCGGCTTATACCCAATCATCCTGGGTCCACACCTCCTTGGAGATGCTTGCTTAAGATGTCAAAGTATAGGTCTTCATGACCAAGATGACTTGAACACCGCAAGTCAAAGGAACATCGCACTTAAGCTGCAGTAAGAACTTCATTGACATATCTATATGTAGATTACCATATGAAGTTTTACAGCTAGTCACTCCAATGAACTAGTTCGCTTAACTAGCATTCATGTTTATCTCCGGACATCCCAATGTCACCAGCCAGTGAGAATCAACTGATTAGAGAATAACCCATGCTAGTCTCCACAGAA
This sequence comes from Boesenbergia rotunda, assembly GCA_024364735.1. Taxonomy (NCBI): domain Eukaryota; kingdom Viridiplantae; phylum Streptophyta; class Magnoliopsida; order Zingiberales; family Zingiberaceae; genus Boesenbergia; species Boesenbergia rotunda. The sequence goes on from JAGFNQ010006084.1 coordinate 45,091, forward strand.
TTGATGGTGTCCGTATTTATCAATTCATCGACTAGGGACAATTTCAATACTTCACAATTGCACATGTAGAGATAATCACTAGTTGTGAATTCGTCACAAATTCTCTCATGCTGTGAATTGTATTGCGGACATTCAGTAAATGAGTTTAAGATCTCAATCAAATACACGAACATGTATACTCAAATAGTGAATATTCATTTATTAAAGTAAATGATTACAATCATAAGGCGATTGCCTTAGGACACTTCTCTCATATTACTAACACATATGACCGGTGATAGATCTATATTCACTACCCTCCAAAGAAAGAATAGAGGTAATGTTTCCTTTGGTAACAATGGTAGTCTTAAAGTTATAGGGATATGAGACATTCAAATATCTGAATGTCTTATGATCAAGAATGTTCTTCTAGTCAAAGGGATGACATTTAATCTCCTAAGTGTCAGTCAATTATGTGATGCGGGTTACACAATTGATTTTCAATCAACACATTGGACACAGTACTAATAGGCACAAGGATAGATAACATTTATCAAGTTTCATTTAAAAGTGCTACTAATGCTTTTGTTAAGTGTTTCATGTCAAGAGAAGATGAGTCTAACCTTTGGCACCGGAGACTAGCACACGTGAACATGAAGAATATCCGAAAATTGGCCAATAAGGGACTAGTTCGTGGCTTACCAAGCATCAAGTATGAAAAGGATAAGATTTGTGATGCATGTCAAATGGGTAAGCAAACAAAATCTGCACATAAAGGTAAAAGCGCTGTAAGTATATCTACCGCTTTAGATCTACTTCACATGGATTTGTTTGATTGTAGCACTATTATATCCTTGAATGGTAGTAGATATTGCTTTGTGATCATTGATGATTTTACTAGATATACTTGGACAAATTTTCTAAAATATAAGGACCAAATCCTAGATGTTTTTATTTCTTTTTGTAGAAGGGTTGAAAATGAAAAATCATGAACAATTAAAACAATTAGGAGTGATCATGGAGGTGAATTTCAAAATTAAAGATTTTTAGAGTTTTGTCAAGATAGAGGGTATAGACATGAGTTCTCCACTCCTAGAACACCACAACAAAATGGTGTTGTAAAGAGGAAGAACCGAGTCTTACAAGAGGCTGCACGAAGCATGCTCAATGAGTACTCTTTACCGAGTTACTTATGAGCTGAAGCTGTGAACACAGCTTGCTACGTGCAAAACCGAGTCCTCATTCACAGATTTCTAGGAAAGACTTCTCATAAACTTTGGTTTAGAAAACCATCTACAGTTAAACATCTTAGGGTGTTTGGTTGTAAGGTGTTTATTCTAAACACCAAGGACCATCTTGGAAAGTTCACAGCGAAAGCTGATGAAGGGATACTGGTCAGGTACTCCCTTGTCAGCAAAGCTTATCGAGTCTACAACAAGAGATCTAGATTGGTTGAAGAGTCTTCTGATGTTGTCTTTGAAGAAATTTCGAAAGCAAATGACTAATCAGAAGATGTAGAAGGAGTTCAATTCAAACTTAGGAAACTAAGTTTGGATGGAAGTCCAAGTGTTGTAGATGGTGATGAATCTGATGACGGTGAGCCTAGACAACTCATAGATCAGCCGGATTATGAGGCTGAGTTTGTGTCTAGTGACATCATCCAAGAAGCACCACCAACACCAAGGCAAACTAGGTTAGCCTCTAGTCATCCCTAAGACTAAATTGTTGGAGACATCCATCATGGGGTTAAGACTAGATCATTCTTTAGGAATGAGGCTAATGAAGTTGCCCTAATTTCCGAAATTGAACCTAGGAAAATTAACGAAGCATTAAATGATCCTGATTGGATCATTGTCATGCAAGATGAATTAGGTCAATTCGAAAGAAGTCAAGTTTGGGACTTAGTCCCTAGACCTAAGAAGACCACCATCATTGGAACCAAATGGGTCTTCAAAAATAAATTGAACCATAAGGGAGAAATCGTATGAAACAAGGCACGCTTAGTAGCCAAGGGCTATAGTCAAGTTGAAGGCCTTGATTACGATGAGACCTATGCTCCCGTGGCACGATTAGAGTCCAACCGATTGATGCTTGCATTTGCAGCACATCGAGGTTTCAAACTCTATCAAATGGATGTCAAATCGGCCTTCCTAAATGGTTTCATAAGAGAAGAGATCTATGTCAAACAACCTCCGGGGTTTGAGAGTTCTGAATTTCCAAACCACGTGTTCAAGCTCAAGAAGGCACTCTACGGCCTTAAACAAGCACCTCGGGCTCGGTATGAGCGGTTGTCGACATTTCTCATTGAAAAAGGCTTTGTGAGAGGACAAATAGACCCTACACTATTTCTATGGAGAGATGGTGACAATATATTTGTAGCCCAAGTGTATGTCAATGACATAAATTGCGGCTCAAACAATAAAGGTTATTTGATTGAATTTATTGGACACATGGAGAGTGAACTTGAGATGAGTCTAGTGGGAGAGTTGACTTTCTTCCTTGGACTCGAAATCAAACAAACCCGAGATGGAATCCATGTGCACCAATCCAAATACACTCAAGAGATGCTCCAAAAATTTAGCATGAGTGATTCTAAAGAGGTAACCACTCCCATGGCAACAAACACATGATTAGACAATGATGAGAGTGGTAAACCTGTTGACCTAACTCAATATCGGAGCATGATAGGTAGTTTGCTATACCTCACAGCTAGTCGACCTGATATTCTTTTTGCTGTGGGTATGTGCGTTAGGTATCAAGTCTGTGCCAAGGAATCTCACTTAATTGTAGTTAATCAAATTTTGAGATACCTTAAGGGCACAATTGGAGTTGGTCTTTGGTACCCCCGTACCGAGTCATTTGATTTACTTGGCTACATCGATTCCGACTATGCTGGGTGCAAGTTGGATCGGAAGAGCACAAGTGGGGGTTGCCAATTCTTAGGATCATCTCTAGTTAGTTGGTCAAGTCGGAAGCAACATTGTGTTGCTCTCTCCACGACTGAGACAGAATATATCGCCATGGGAGAGAGTGTATCGGATCTAGCGGACATTTTCACTAAATCGAATCTAGCGGACATTTTCACTAAATCACTTCCCGAAAATGAATTTAGTTTCTTACGAAGGAAATTGGGAATGTGTCATGCTTCATAGGATTAAAAAGCAGTCAAAACCCCTCATGATCATTTCAAATTGTTAGGGGACAATTATTGGGTAACTTGGGAACATCTCACACAAACTATAAGGTTTAACAAAATACTTTTGTTTGCTAGAAATGGGGTGAGATGCTAGGATCAACCTAATTTCTCAAAATGTCAATGCATCCCTTGAGAAATTAGGTTGACGAGATGGAAAACTAATGCATAACATATGTGTATTTGGCTCCATGATCATACTTGGATATTCCAATCAAGGAAACTTGATTGGAGACTTTATTGTGATACAAACTTGTTTTTCATTGGATGATTGTTCAAATTGTTTGAATGCCTTGGTTGAGTTTGACTCCACTTGGGTGGAGCAAAGTGACTTGTTAAATCCATAAGGACCTTTGATCCTTGTTCAGGGATCAAATTATAGTCAAGGAAACCCCTCTAAGGTCGATAATATTCCACCTGATTGTATCAGAATTCGATCTGAAATATGAAAATGGAAGTTTTGAAATCGTATCAGAAAATCTCTGATACCTGATCAGTCCACAGACCGATCAGACAAAGGGCTGATCGGTCCACAGACCGATCAGGAGTTGGCCTGATCGGTCCAATTGACCGATCCATCTATTTCGTGAAAAATTGTCAAAACATTCTGTGTTGGCCTGGATCGGTCCCCAGACTGATCTGGCCACCTTAGTGATCGGTCTACAGATCGATCAGGAGGCTCATAGAAATGTCGCGCAAACTCACGTCCGCTCCCTGATCGATCGGCAGACCAATCAGGGGCTTGCCTGATCGGTCAACCGACCGATCAGGACCAAGCCAGACCGATCAGGCTGGCTCCTGATCGGTCTGGGCGCTCCTGGATAGAACGGTGATCCGTTCGATCGCATTAAATTCTGGTTGGTGATCGGTCCACCAACCAGTTTAATCACAGTTTTCCGTCATCCTCAACCCTAGCCGACCCTTCCAAAATCGCACCAGAGTTGTTTCTTGCGAGTTCTTGTGATCTCTTTCTTCCTCATCCTTTCTGCGTGTGCTCGGCGGCCCTTCCTTCGGCGAGATCTTTGGAGTTCGAGTGGTTATGAGCTCTCTCCGTCCGTCGACAAGTCTCTGAGCTTCTTCTTCCTGCTCAAGCTGCACACAGTCCTTGGAGGACCTGTGTGTTTCTTCAAATGAGCTCCAGCTTCGTCTGCGATTCGTCTTCTTGCGCAAGACTTCTGAGAGTTCACTGAGAACCTCTTGTGCACCACCCTCTGAACTTTCTTTCCAAGACTATCGATCACTAATATTGTAACGACCCAGAAATTTTCTTAATATTTCTTTAAAATATTGAGCATGTCTAGATAATTTTCCGAGGGACCTAGAAATATTAACATGAATTTTAACCTGGAAATCCATGCTTTTTCCATTTAAATTGGGGAAATAGGCACTAATGGGCCTTATATGGGCTTTCTAGTACCATGATTATTGGTAAATTTTAGGTAAAAATTTATAGAAATATAAAGGGATTTTAATGAGAAATATTAACATAATTATGGGGGAATTTTAAGGGATTTTCGAAATAATAGAAAAATAAAATAAAAAAATAAAATGGAAAATTAGTGCATGCACCAAGGATTGAACCTTGGACCTCTTGTACAACCATGCATGCTCTAACCAATTCACCTAGCAAGGGAGTGCTATGAGGAAATGAAGTGGATTATGGTTAAGGCTTAGGGAAAATGAAGAGTCACCAAGGGAAGAGACACCATGACTCTTCACTTACCCTCCTTAATGTGTTATAAAGAGGGGGAATGAGAGTTACTTTCTTCCTTCCATCAAGTCCACCTTTCTTCTTCCTCCTCCCTCACTCTAGCCGAAACCCCAAGAGGGGATTCTCCCTTGGAAAAGGTTCACCTAAGGCTCTATCTCCAAGATCCAAGGCTTTTACAAGGGTACAAAGGCTAGGGGTGGTTAAGAGGCAACAAGATCTTCATCCTTCTCTCAAATCTAAGGTCTACAATCAAGATCAACCAATGTAAGACTCCCTCACCTGTGGTATAATAGTTCCTTTTTGTTTTTTAGCATAATACAAAGTTTGGTTTTAGGTTTGATGTTGAGAAAACCATGTTTTGGGGCCCTATAGTATTCGGCCACCATGGGTTTTGGGTCCATGATGATGTTAAAAATCTTAATCATGCTTTCTAATGTGTTCTCATGATGTTTAGAGAATAAGTATAATTTTTGGGGGAATTTTTGGAGTACCCTAAGACCCTTTAGGGCTTGGAACCATTATAAGGAGTCCATGGCTAGGGTTGGATTTAACCCTTCAATCATGTATCTTGTGTACCCTTATGATACAAGGGGAGGTTGAAGGGATTTATGTGAATTTTCACAAGGTCTTGTGACCCCAAGGGTTTCGGCCAAGAAGGTTCTAGGGCAAGGAGTTAGGGCTTTCCTCAAGTAAGGGCCCTAATGACTCCTATGGTATGGTATGGAAGGTGTTAGATGATAAATTGGAAATTTTATGAATTTATTCATGCACCCATGGCTCTTACATGTTTCGGCCAACCCTAGAAAATTAGGGCTAAAAGTTAGGGTAAACCCTAATCATGAGCCCTAATGGCTCCTCATGGCCTTAGATGTATTGTATGGTTGTTTCTTTTTCCTTATGCTACCTTACATGTCATTGAATGATGGAATCCCTCCCTTGTAGGTTTCGGCCAATCATGGTCACTAGGGTTTGGGTGGAGTTAGGATTTGAAGAATGATGGGTTATGCTTTATTATGAAGTATATATAAAGGTTCAAGCATGTGGTAGAAATTAAGTTACCTATAACCCTAACCTTAAGCACCATGTTTCATGTGTGTATGTTTGGATGCCATGCTTGATAGGGTTTATTTATGAATGTCTTATGTTCTATGCCATGCACTTGGATAGTAGGTAGCATGTTTATGGAAGTCCTAACTATGCAAGCTTGAGATAGATACCGTGCTTATGTATGAAATGCAATGCTTACCTTATGTATGATGATCATGCATGCTCTATGGATTAGGATAAGGGTCTATGTAAATATGTCATGTTCAATGAATATAATGCAATGCTTACCTTATATGCCATGGTCATGCAAGCATTAGGAATAAGAATGATGTTGTAGGTAAGCATGCCATGTTTTATGAATGAAGATGCGTGCCATGTTTTATGAATGAAGATGCGTGCCATGTTTTATGAATGAAGATGCATGCCATGTTTTATGAATAATGATGCATGCCATGTTTATGAAAGAAGATTCATGCCATGTTTATGAATGAAGATAATGCTCATGCCTTCCAAGCATCATGATGCTATGCATTAAGTATGAACAATGAAAGGACAAGCATGTTTTAAGTCATGCTTCATGTAACAAGGTTATGCTATGTTTAAATATGCCATGAATGTCTTATGAATGATGAAGCATGTAAAGTATTTTACATTATGAGTGGGCTTGTACCGGACCGAAGTATGGGTCCAAGGGATGGGCACCTTAAGAACGCCCCGGTTCTGGACTACCGACTATGCTGTCCACGGTTCTGGCACTACCGAAGCTGTGCAACAGGGATGGGCACCTTAAGAACGCCTCGGTTTGGGGACTACCGACTATGCTGTCCTTACCCTAGTAGGTCGAGGCTAGCTACCTCGTATTTACTTAGGGATGCGCGCACATGATGTATGTATGTGGTACAAGCCGGGGACCCCAATGATGTGATGATTATGTTTAAGTATTTAAAAGTATGATTTTAAAAGTTAAGCATCCTTATGTATATGCATTAGGCTCATGCATTCATTCATGTTATGCATTCTGTCATGATAGTAATGTCTTATGCTTATGTTTCATGTCAAGAAAATATACATGATAGTAAACGATTGATGCTCATGGTTATGTTAAGAGGATGCCATATGATATGATAGAAAGCATGCACAAGTATCATGCCATGCTAAGAATGTTTATTATGTTTATGTTTATGTCAAGTATCATGCCATGCTAAGAATGTTTATTATGTTTATGTTTATGTCATGTATCATGCCATGCTAAGAATGTTTATTATGTTTATGTTTATGCCATGTATCATGCCATGCTAAGAATGTTTATTATGTTTATGTTTATGCCAAGTATCATGCCATGCTAAGAATGTTTATTATGTTTATGTTTATGTCATGTATCATGCTATGCTAAGAATGTTTATTGTGTTTATGTTCATGCCATGTCAAATATATGCTAAGTGATCCTAGATGCTTATGTTCTAAGTAGAGCACCAAGTATGTTAATGTTTCATGTGCTCATTATTAAGTGGCGAATGGTCTTAGTGAGTAGGAAAGAGTCTTACTAAGTCTGTGTGCTTATAGTCTTATTTCCTTATACCGCAGATCACGCAAGGGGACAGTAAGGAAGCAGCAAGAGGGCAAGAATGCATGTGTGTGGTAGTGACTTGGCCAAGAAAACAATATGTTTACTCGTCTTATGCTAGAACTTTACGTTTGCTACTTAAGTACGTAAATGATGACTTATGTGACTCTATGACATGATGTTAAGTAAGACCTGATATGATGCTAAGTATGAAGTTAATATGCCAAGTTCCCATGTCATCATGTTAGGAATGGTAGTA